>CAUYTI010090383.1:0-25063 GCA_963575145.1 Galago senegalensis
AAAGCAATAACTGAGAAAATGACATGAAGGCTGTGTTGACCAGTTTGATGGAAGTATTTCAGATTGCATGTGAAAACCCCACACTGTACCCCAGAAGTGCATTAATGTACATAGTTAACATTCAATAAAAAAAAATAAAAAATAAATAAAAAAAAAGAAACCAAATTAAATATCAGAGGTGTTCACAAACACGCAGCAGAAAATTAACAATGGCAGTGAAGTGTATCATAGTAACTGAAGACTTCCTGTTGAGAAATTCCAAAACAATGCCGAGAAGAGACATGTTGGCGAACAACTTAGTACCAATAACACAGTCATCCAGATTAGCCGACATGAATGATGAAGACTGATATTCTGAAAACCTCTGAAACAGGAAAATAAATGGACTAATTTTATTTCTTAGGGAACATTTTGAAAACGTAGTCTTTTATTAATGCTCAAAATTAAAAATTCGAAAGAGAAATGGATGCAATAAAAAATTAATCGGCAACACAAATTATGTCAGAGGTAAGATAACATGATCTCAATATTGTTCAAAACACAGGAATAAACAACCATTGGTTAGAGCTTTGATATCACACAAAAAGTGATTAATGAACTATTTGAAGAGTTGCTCAATGGATTTAGAGAAACCTAACTGAAATTTGAGGCACCCAGAAAATACCATAGACAATGGTATTGAATTGGGATACAAATTTTTATATGAGGGAAAGATAGAGAATTAGAAAATAGCTCCATGTATCTACTGATTAGATGTTATAAAAAGCAATAAATATGTCTTAAAATGGAGGATAGGTATCATGAAGTAAAATAAATAAAATAAGACAAGAAAAAGTACTTTCCAAGGTATAAAGTAATCCATAAAATTTTCTGTAAGATTTAACTCAAAAATATAAATATAATTTACTGCTATAATCGAGTTTCAGGGAAGTGACATTTTGAACTTTATTAGCCAGTGTACATCTGAGCCTATTCCAAAGAAATAGCTCTATTCCAAAATAGTATATGCCTGCATGATTAAGAAACCTGATTACTGATGTATGACAGAGATAATATATCTCAGAAAAAGGAATAAACATTTATAACACTTCAAAGGCCCACATGCTCTGTGCTTGATACTTATACCAATATAAAATACTATACTTTGTAGGAAATCTTCTTTAACCCAAGCAAGAAAAAAAATATATATATACTGCATATTCCTACTAATTACATAAATCAAATTCATAGTTAAAACTGCAATGCTGTTCACCAATGGATTGCACGAACTATTTAAAGAAGAATATCAGTTCAGCAAACACTTTTAGAAAACAGTTGAGGAAAAAATATGTTTCAAATCTTTTTCTAAAGAGAATGTTAACCTGATGTTCCCCTGATAGAAGAAGGCATCACAAGCAGAAAGAATTTATGCAGAAATTGAAAGACACAAACACACACAAATGACAGGTCATCTATGTGAGCACAGATTTATAAATCCTTCCAAAAAGCAAATTCAAGTAAGCAATATGTTACTAGTAGGCTAGCATAGTAAAGTAATTGCATTTTATCTCAGGAATGGAAGGTAAGAGGCACTTTTCTGCAAAACAAACAATAAAATTCATCATATTAAGAAACTAAAAGAAGGCTGGTGTGGCTCATGCCTTTAATCCTATCACCTTGGAGAGGTTGAGGCAGGATGAACTCTGGAGGTTAGGAGTTTGAGGTTGCAGTAAACCATGACTGTACTACTGCATTCTAGCCCAAGCAGCAGAGAGGAAAAATGTCTCAAAGGAAAAAGTGTGTGATAATAAAAGTAATCATTATTCAAACTCTTGATGAAAATTGAAGATTAGTTTGCAGCTTAAACATTTTTAGATACCACTGCTTTACATTTTTCCCTTTTACACAGAATCACATTTAATTTAGCTACACAACACTTTATGCTTGAAATCAATGAAGAGGAAACTTTTTATTATTTAGGTTTCTTACTTCAAATATTAAAATTACACGCTGTGAAATTTAAATTGTTAGATACAAATTTAACGTTAAGAAAATTAACACCTGTTTAATATTTAAGATCACATCAGCAAATAGGGCTGAGATATCCTCAATTTCATTATACTTGCTACGTGTGTGTGTGTGTGAGAGTCATGAATGTAATAGAATCTGACCCTTTTGTAATACCTCTGCAAGCAGGTTAGTTAATTTAAGCTGACAGGATGCCAAAGGAAAGTCTGTAGTACACAGATACATTTCTCATTGTGCTTTGGAATTTTCCCACATTTTACCATTTCAAATATGTTTATTTTTTTACATTTTAATTATATGAAATAAAAAATGTTGAAGTTTGATTTACCTACCATTGAAATTTGATTTTCCTACATGGAAGGCTTATGCAAGAAGAAAACAAGCAACTATGAACTCTGAGCTGAAACTCATTATGTACTTTTATTTTTGTTCCCAGTGCAAGTGGTAATTTTTTTCTGCCTTCCATACATAACAATTAGTGCCATTATCTGCTGTTTTGTCATAATGCTAAGTACACCGACCTGTAAATTATAATCCAAACCCTCTAAAACTAGTAAATGGGTAACTAGAGGAAAGTGTAATTTACTGATTAGAATTTTCATTCTCTCTGCCCCACTGATGAATGAGGCCCTTTGCTTCACTGAGATGTCAAATCCTATAGGATATCATGTTGGGCTGGAACAATCTAAGAACGGGGATGATTTAAATGAATATGACATTATAATTATTGTGCTTTTTCTTTGCCAAAACTTTGTATGAGGATTTAGATTAAAAAAAACTTAAAGAGAAGAAAAATTGTTTGTCAGTTTTAATAAGGTTAACAGTGAGTGAGGCATTAATATCACACAGACATCATGAAAGGCCCTCGGTCTAAGACTGAAGCAGTGAAAAACCTAAAACTCATATTGTGTATTCTGTATATGTGCGTTTAAGGATGAAAGGATATAAAAAGAAAATATCTTCAACGTTCAAAAAAATATGTTAAGAGTATAAAGAATAATACTGATACTATTTCTTCTGCACAGGAAAGGATTTACCTGGTTCCAGAGAAAGTGGACCAAAACAAATAGTGGGTGGCATTATTGAAAATGTAAGTACAGTGAAAATACAACTGCTAAAGCCACATGCAGACCTCTGTTTTAGTCCCATAATATTAACCAAGATAAGTCTACATCTAATTTTTCTGATAAGTACAGAGAGGCAGTAAACAGTATAGATACAACTGTGCACAGCACAATGAAGCGGCCCAGCTTTAAATCTACAAACAACAAAACACACACATACACACTCACACACACAGAGTTCTGTCTGAAGACTATTGGATATTTACTGCAGTTCTAGGTAAGAGATTCTGGGCATAAACCTACATGTTCATCATACTAACAAGTGAGAACGAAACAAAGGTGGTTTTACAAGCTTAATATGTTTCATTTTTTTTAAAGCACACACATACATTTGTTTTGCACACACATACATTTGTTTTCTGCTAACCCTATTGCTGTCGTTTTTTTCAATGTTTGTGCCCTTAAAATCACATCTTGAAATTTGATCCCCAATGTTGAAGGTCAGATCTACTAGGAGGAGTTCAGATCTTTGGGGGTATCCGTCATGAATAGGTTAATGCCCTCCCTGGGAGGGGGAGTTCTGAGTTAGTTTTTGCTCTGTCCCTTCCTAGGGGAGTTTCTCTGAGGGAGAAGCTGAGGGAGCTGTTTGTTCAAAAGAGCCTGGCGCCTCCCTGCTTGCTCTCTCGCCGTGAGCTAGGGGCACACACCTGCTCCCGTTCCCTTGGACCGTACATGGAACCTGCCAAGGCTCCTACCAGACACAGATGCTGGTAAGAGGCTTCCTGTACGACCTGCAGAACCATGAGCCAAATAAACCATTTTTCTTTATATATTAACCAGCCTCAGGTGATCCTTTGTAACAACACTGATGGACTATGACATGTATCTTTTATGCAAATTTTTCTGCTTTTTTTCCCATTATTTTATTGTCTTATTCTGCTTTCCTTTTCCATTGGCCAAATGTTTTTTAAAACTCAGATTCATCTGATTATTTTGACTTTAAAAAGAGAATATCTATTTGATCCCACAGTTTCATTACTGGGTATCTGCACAGAAGGAAAAACACACAAACATTTTACCATAAGGACATTGGCACTCAAATATTTATCACAGATAAACTCACAATCACCAAGATGTGAAAACAACCCAAGTGCCCATCAACTCATGAATGGATAAACAAACTAGGGTCTCGGTATACCGTGGGATACTATTCAGCCAAAAGAAAGATGGACACTTTATATCTTTTGTATTTACCTGGATGGATTTGGAGAACATGCTCCTAAGTAAAAAGCATCACAAGAATTGAAAAGCAAACATCTAATGTACTCAATACTAACATGAAACTCGTAGATGAACTACTGCACATTTACTCAATAAAAATAAAGCACAATTATATTCAAGTAGGGGAAGAAGGGGATGAGGGAGGGGGTTTGGCAAACTCTCACCAATCAGGTGCAGTGTAGGGGCATATGGTACACTTCCTGGGGAAAGGGTTTAACTATAACTTGGACCTTTCCCTAACAAATTCAAACAATATAACCTTATTGTACCTACATATTAATCTGATTTTAAAAATAAATCCAAACCGCTTTAAAAAAAGAGAGAGAAAATATGAAATTAAATAGTCTAAAAAATTAGGAATACTCTAAATTCATGAGGTTATGTAAATCAATGTTCTATCAACTGAATGTCTTTTAAAAATCAGGGTTTTTCCACCTTTTAGCTCCACCATTCTGTGTTTTCCCTTAACACCTCCACTATCACACGATGGTTGCAACAGTGTCAAGCATCACAGCCTCACAATAGAATGTCTAAAAGTTAGAACAGGGGCATTTTTACCATGCTCTTTTGTAAATATCGAATGTTTTACACAGTCAACATCATTGCAAGGTTATCTTATCCTATATTTTAGAAGATAATATTTTGGGGTGTCTTCAGAATATGAACTAGTCACACATGTCAAATAATTAGTCAAGAACACCAGAAAAACAACAATAAAACATCTATCCTTATGGTCATATTTGTTTTAAACCATTCGTAGTTTTCAGAAAGTGAAAAAAGTATGTTCTTTTAGTATTTGTAAAGGGAGGAACGGTTTTTAACTGCTAGTTTTCCCCATATAGAAGCTATAATGAACAATAGAATATTAAATGTTCTTAGAAAAACTCTTCCTGAACAATGAAGCTTGAGAAATATATTTCGTATTCACTTATGGGTAACTCTTTATAGTCCTCCTAAAAAGAACTTTTTTTTTAATTATCGAATGGTAACTATGTTCACTAATGCACTTCTGGGGTACCGTGTGTTGTTTCCATATACAATTTGAAATATTCTCATCCAATTGGCCAACATAGCCTTCATGTCATTCATTCTCATAGTTGTTGTGTTAAGACATTTATATTCCACATTTGGAAAGATTCACATGTACCCTTATAGGATAGATCATAAGCATGGATTCTTAGTTTTAATAAAACATTAACAAAACGTTAACTCATCTTATGAATGAAAATGTCCTCCTATATTTGAATATAACATTTCTATAATTCATTTGAATGATTACATGAAATTTTCTTTGGTCATGATTTGTTAAATGTTGGATCACGGAAGTTATTGGGAGAAATTATACAACACAATCTTAACTGGATCCATGATATTAATGTATATAAACAGTCTGTTAAAACAAGGTAGACATAAAAAACGAGTCTTAAAATAGTCACTGGAGGAGAATACATGCTAAGGATATGTCTAATTTTCCAACAAGAAGGAAATCAATGTATAAAAAGCATCCATTCATAACCTGTTCTGAAAATCACATATTGATAATTGTTTTAATGTCTTTTCAGTTTCGTTAGAGAAAAAGGGGAAATTAAAATTGATTTCTTTCTCTCCTTGAATCAAATTAAGTAGTTTATATTTTCTCTCAAATATCAATAATAACAGAAAACCAAATAGAGACTTTAGGAGAGAGAAATAGACTTTGTGAAATTAAACAGTTTGCTGGTTAAACTTAGCAGCTTAATGGAAATGACAGAAGAAAGAATAAAGAAACTTGATGGTAGAGCAATAGAAGTGATCTAAGATGAAGAATATAAAAAGAATATTGCAAATAATCATCATAATTGGACCCTCAAAAACATGTTAGATGACATTGTATGATTGGAAACATATGGCACCCAAATGAAAGAGAGGATAGAATAGGGAAGAAAAAAACTTGAAGATGTTGTGGCTGAAAATTGCTAACATTTTTATAAAGAGAGATTTTAGATGTTAGAAAAAAATGAAGAAGAAACTACCAGGCAAATAGACCCCAAGAATATCTCATGTGGGCACTTTGTATTCAAGATACTTAAAGTCAGACCTACACAGTCAATGGTGAAAGCAGCCAAAGATAAATGATATCTAACATGCAATGAAACAACGCAATTAATGACTGCAATAAAAATGATGAATGAAAGAAGAGGGGGGAAACAAAATTGCTCAGTTAAATAAAGAAAACAAAACTGCCAACTCAGAATTCTGTTCTCAGTGATAATATCATGTATAACTGAAAGCAAAAGAAAACAAGTTTTAACGAAAATTCAAAATTACCAGGAGACCATGATCCTAGATAAGAAAACAAGCCTCAGAAATGGTAAATATATGGATTTACAGGTATGTGCAGAAAAAAGAAATGCATTTTGACTCCTTTTTTATCATAAATTATAATTGCTGCACTTGCCTATTAACTTTATCATGTAAATTTTATATTACACGTAATAATTATAACACAAAGATAAGTTATACTTTTGTCAATTTTTAAGACTACAATTTAGGCTGAATTAGAGCATAGCTTAATGTTAGGAAGTTTGAAACAAAAGATTTCATAAAAATCACGTTATAGAATATTTATTTAAATTTAAAGCATTTCTTTTTAAAGAGGATATATTTGAGCTCTGGAGTTAAAAAATAATTTTGAACTGCTGACACCATTTGTCTCAGGACAGAGAATGGAGGGAAACAACTCAAAACAATCACATATTATCTATGTTTTATTTAGGTTAACAAAAATTTATAGAAAATTACTTAGAATTGCTTTACATATATATGGTTTCATTTCTTATCACATGTTCTTACTGTATTTTCCATAACTTGCTTGTTTCTAAACTCTTTGACTTATTCTCATATGTGTGTTAGAATAATATGATGCCAATCACACCACTTTTAGACTGAAAAATGCGGAAGTTCAAATTTGTACTTTAACATTTATCAAGTGTATAACTTTGATAAAGTTACTTAGCCACTCTGTTTATTAACTAATAGGAAGAAGAATAGTATTATAATCATATCTTTGCTGTGCATTAAATTAATATATGTAAAATATCCAGACGAATGGCTAAGACCTGTCATTCCTTAATGATAAGTGTCACATTTAGTTGGAATCCATTTTTAAAAATTTTTTTAATGAAAAGTGCTCTGAAGAGGTATATTTTATAAGTCTTATTCATAAATTATAACATGTTAATGTTCTTGCTACCACATAAATTATAAGTTGGGGAATACAAAATTATCCTTCAAAACTGTAAAATCACCTCTCAAGATCCCATTTTTATTAGTATTTGACACTGCAGCCTCGTCTCAGACTGATTTTTATCTCTATGGATGTAACTTTATATACCTGAGAATTTATTTCTTTTTTTTTATTTTGAATTGTATGATTATTTACATAATCTAGTGATATTTCTGGGCTATGTCTATTTTATTAGCCTTTTGATTATTAAGTTGCTGGGATTATCATCATGGAAAGAGTTACACTGCATTTGAAAAATATTCAATCCAATTTCAAATATTTTGATTTTTTTCTTCTTGTTTATTCTTGAGTTTTCCATCCAAAAATAAACTTTATGAATACTGCCTCCCATTGTTCTTATCTGTCATTTTCTTTCTCATTGGTTTTATCACTTTGAACTCTTTTTCAGGATTCTAAAAGTACTATTCACATCTGCTTTCCACATCATTCATTTGGTTTTCTCCACAGAATCAGTTCTCTTTGTAAGGACTACTTTTTTTTTACAGTTCTATCGTTTGTTTTAGCATTTGTTGTTCCTTGTTTAGCTATCAGCCTCCTTCCTTTCAGTTATTTCTTATTCTCCGTCTACCATGTTTTTACAGAGGCAATAAACTTCTCTACTGAACTGACTATAACACTCTCTAGCATCCAAGTCATCAAATTATAGAGTATCCACTTCTTCCTATATTGTAAGATTTGCTAATCTTTTCTTTTTATGTATTACATTTTTTCTCAAATTAGCTTTCTTTTAATCTCCTTACTAATTCTGTGAAATAGTGAGATATGTCCAACTGATTATATCACAATTTATTTTGAAGATAATGCATGTAATATAAGACAACTACTAGTATGTAAGGCAAAAATTATAAAAGTGGAAAACATGTCCAGATATTCCAAATTTATGTGGGAACAGAAATCTGTACTAAGCTTTCTGTGTCATAAAATGTATATTGTTTCTTACTTAAGTGCTTCAGTTAATGAAAAAGGAGCTTCACATTATCTGGTATATTATTTAAATCCGACTGTCACCTTGACAGTAGATACACTTAGTGCTATTACCCTTGTATAGCAGTTTTCACCCACTCCTCTATTTGCTTTGTTTCTATCCTCACTTCATGGATAGTTTTGATTCTACATAAGCAAAACTTATAGAAAATCCAGATCAATAGTTTCCAATCCAGCTTGTGTGACTTTTCCTCTGCAATCCTTATGTCATAGGCCACTTATAGTTCCTTTCTCTTAAAATATCCCCGTGCCCACACCTAGTGCCATTTATATCTATAAATTTCCAGACTACATAATATTTAATCATTTTTGTATTGACAGATTAAACGGAGTTTTTATTTAAAACAATATTTTTCTTATCAAATAGAACATTTGAAGTGAGGAAGACAGCAGTTCTCTCCATCACACAATAATGACGGAGGCTAATTTTTCTACATGTAAAATAGACTGGATATTAGAGTGAGTGGACAGATGGTTAAAGAGGCATGAAGTACCTTCTTACCTATTTAATATGGTCTTTCATAGAGTAAAGCCTGGGCATGCCAAAAGCAAATGCCTAGGTTGGTTTTATTTTCAGCCCATTCCATCTGTTTTTTAATTAGTGTCAATTCCCCCCAGATTTTGGTATTAATTGCTTATGAATTTTAGCTTCCAATGCTATTGAGAATGGGTTTTTCTATTTGTCTGTATTTGCATAGACTTTTTATTTAGTGGCAATCAGTAGTGAATGAAACTGATGCCATTTTACAGCTGAGAAGGATTTCTTTACAGATTTTAGAGGTTGAATAGTTTACTCATTCAATGAAATAGTATAAATTATTGACTAAAACTCCATGTCAGGTCAACATGACTTCATTCGTTCATTTTTGTAACTAACAGTTGAAACGCCCCCCATATTCCATGTATTTTCTCATTTTTGGTGGCAGACTGAGAACACATTTGGATGACAGAATATTATGAGTAGATAAGTAGATACTGTTTAGGTTGCTGTCTCAAGGCAATGATAGCAAACTGACATCCAAAGGATAAACTAACATAGGGAAGAGACAAAGTTAATATAAGCTGGATGGATAAAGCACCGAAGGTGGATTGAAGCATGATGTACTCGAAAACTGTTAAGGTAGTGAGGTGGATTAATATTCGGCAAAGAGTGATAATTGTTCAGAATTCTTGGTGTGTCTTATGTGCATTAGACTTAAGAGAAACTAGACATCACAGCAGAGCCTAAAGAGAAATCAAAAAAATGGAGAGGAGGAATCAAGAGATTTAGTTTTTAAAATGATTACAAAGTCTAGAATTGTGCTTCCAATACTATAGCCACAAGGCTGGCCAATAAATTTGCACTAGTCATTTTAAAGTCTTTATTACCCACACATGGCTATTGGCTGCCATATTGGATAGCATGGATATAAAATTCAAGGTGTTGACAGAGCCATGCTATCTCTGTAGGCTCAAAGGCAGAATCTGTCCCATGCCTTTCTCCTAGTTTCTTGTCACTAAAATCTATCTCTACCTTCACATGGCCTTATCTCTATGAGTCTAATTTATGAGAGCACCAATAATTATGGAGGAATTATGTCCTCTACTCAATGACCTCATCTTCAATTGAGTACATGGGCAAAGACACTATTTTCAAATGAAATCACATTCACAGGCACCAGTTGTTAAGACTTCAACATGTATTTTGTATGAAGGGAGGCATCTCTTAACCCATGACATATTAAAGGGAGGGACATGTATAGATTGGGAAATTATTTAAAGACAGAATAAATAGAGAGCATAGGTGACCTGTGTATTTTGAAGGAATATTTTAGGGAGGCATATTAACAATGATTGTTAAAATCACCAACTTTTTTTCTCACAAAAGTAACATTTTAAATTTCATATAGGTCACTGTTCAGGAAGTGAATAAGATTTTCTTTAATGACCTTATAGGCCTCTTTGAGGTTTATGTAAAATTGTGTTCTTTTCTAACTCCTTGCTGTTTCAAGAAAGACTCAAGCAATCCCATTACTGACTCATTTCTGGAAAATTCTGAAGGTAAAAAGCCAGCTTTGTCTCCCTATAAAAAGAGAGGAGAGTTAGTGCACAATTACCAGCCTAGAGCAAGGCTGAGTGTTTTCTATGGGCTTAACTGGGTCCTGATTGAAGTACTCAGGTTAGAAATGTATTGAAAAGGTCCTACTCAAGAGGACTGTCTTCCAAAGAGAGACAACAAATGGAACAGTTGACCCCAAATCAGGATTTGAGGAAGTCACATGTGAACTACAGGATAATTAGCAAAAAACAGCACATTTAGTTCCCAGATAGCAAGATTCCAAAGATCTACTAAAGTACATATAAGAAAAAAATAGCATTTGTACATATACAATTCTGAGTGCTCCAGTGCAGTGCCTGATAGTGAGATATGCACAACATTGTCTGGTTTGTCAAAAATGTTGAAAGCACACACTGATACACTGACAGTATGTAGGCCCTAAAGAGATGGTTAAAGTGATATCTAATTTTCATTTCTCTCTCCTAAAAACATCTACACCTTCCACCACACTGCAAACACATGTACTACTTTGTAAGGCCATTCCTAGTCTTAGAAATAATGAATTGTTGTCCACAAGATGCAGGGTACTATCCATGAGCCTGTGCACACTCTCTTTCTTCTCCTTTTTTTATTTTTTCAATTTACTTATTTTTACTATCAACTGGGTAAAGCAGACCAGGCATGTAATCCTAGCACTCTGGGAGGCCGAGGCAGGTGGATTGCTTGAGCTTAGGAGAGTTTGAGACCAGCCTGAGCAGAGTGAGAGCCCATCTCTACTAAAAAAGAAAAAACTAGTTGGGTGTTGTGGGCACCTGTAGTCCCAGGTACTCTGGAGGCTGAGGTAAGAGGATTGCTTTATCTCAGAAATTTGAAGTTGCTGTGGCCTATGAAACCATGGGACTCTAGCCTCGGACGATGGAGTGAGACTCTGTTTCAGATAAAAAAATGGGGGGAGGCTAAAGAAAAACAACATATATTGACATCACCTTTCCCATGACAGCCCTTATCCAATTCTGACTATTTGAAGGTATATCTAGCGTGTATTGAGGATGGAGAACTGGAAAACTACTCACAATGTGTGGACCCTAATGCATAATGCAATGAAATGGGCATGCGGCAGAAGACCTGTGACCACGCTGCCTTCCATTCAATAATCTAAGGCACAACAATATTTCTCGATAAAACAAACAAAGAGGCCTCCATGGTATTCTCAATAATCCCAAATAATCTGGAGAGGGGAAACAGGATAATGTTCTATTTATTACAAAAGTTTTATGGCAATCAGGACCCGTTATTCATTTATTCAGTCATTATTTAACAATAAGTTACCTAGTATCATGTGTCATGATTTATTCAGTGCATTCTCCACTGGCCGGCTAAAGAGATGCTTTTTAAAAAATTTTCATATATGTAATTTTCAGTGAATTTCATGGAAGAGTCTTACATCCTATGGTAATCTACAATTTATTTTTATTTTTATTTCTTTAGCTAACATACATTGTAGGCCTTCTACAGTTTGAGTTCCTTTCCCATTATTTTCACTATCATATTTATATTTCACATCAAACTTATATATAAGTAAGATTATAATTTCATTTAGAGACAGGCAAATTGATGTTTAGAAAGGTAGTTGATTTTCTTAGTACCAGAACTAAAGCAAGGATTAGATATAATTCCACATGCAAATTCAATGCATAGTGCTTTTTTTCTTAATTACTTGTTCTTGTCATTTTTGATGTGCTCAAATCAACTCTATCTTAGTTACGTTACACTTTTGTGACTGTAGCTCCTCCGCTTACCCATATTTAATGTCTGATCCTGCATCTCCCTATCTCTGTTTGCTTTCTCTGTTCTAAGATGTTGGTTTGATGACCCCTTACTCCTCTGGTCTCTTCATATCTTTGATGTTGACCTTTATGGCCACATGTGCCATTGTCTTCTGTGGCTCTAATGGAAATAATTGAAGAAATGATTGCCATTCAGGTCCTATCAGATCATTTAAAATGTTTACTGAGATATGATATCAAAGAACACACCTAAGCCCAAAGTAACATAATGGAGTAGATATTGTAGTACTCAAATAAGATACATATCTCAAATAAATGTTTAAAAGTTATAGAGGTATCACATCCTTTCTTCTTATTACTTCTATACAATGTATCACACAACTTATAACTTAACATATGCTGCTTCAGGTTATTCTCCATTGTATTATTGTTATGACTTGTAACTATGTTACCAATAATGTCAGAACTTTAATCTAAATTTATTCCTAATATTGTGTTGGATATGTATGACATGTTGGATTAGCATTGTTTGATTATCATGATCATGTGATTATGAAATAATATAGCTTATTTTTTAGAATCAATTTTTCACACCAGAAGCATGTTATAAGTGAATATTCAGTAATCAAATAAGGTTTTAAATGACATCCATATTTTTTAATTTGAATTTCACATAGAAATGGAAATTTGTTTTCTTTGGTATTTTGTTATATTATAACTATCACATTATAAACAAATAAGATATACATGTTTAGAAAAGGAAAACTTTGGAAGCAATCAAATTGCTTGTTTTATTTTTATTTTTTAATTTTTCATTATTGTGGATGCATAATAATTGTATATATATGTAAGACACTTGTGATATTTTTAAATAGACATACACAGTGAATTAATCAACTCAGGGTAATTAGGGTATCTACCACTACAGGCATTCATCATTTCTTAGTCTTAGGAAGAATGTCTTTCTACCATTTTAGCTATTTTGAAGTATATCCTAACTTCTTATTGATTATAGTCACTTTGTTGTGCTATCAAGTAATGTCCATTCTAACCATATTTCTGCGCTCCAAATGCCTGTTTAATAAAAGTATTTAGAACACTACAATAATAATTTTCAGTTTTATGATGTGACAGTTATCTTTTGTAAAAATAAAAGCCACAGAGCAGCTGCTCTAGTCAGAGTCATCAACATGCCACAAAATTTGTAAAAGAGGGGACTTGTCAACAGTGTGTGACACGGTCTGTTTAAACACAGCTGCAGTTGGGATTTTCAAGCTGACCCCCATCTGGATAGGACGATGATGCCTTCTGGAAGATTCTCAACAGAGCCCAAATGACCAACAGAGTAGGTCAAAAACAGAAGGGCAGATGGCAATGTAAGTGAAAAACACTTGATAATTTTCAATTATGGAAAAAATATCTTACTCTCATGAATCCCTAAAAATATGCTAGTATCTGAATGTAATGTCTCATAACAAAGAACATTTGGGGGGGGCAGTTGGACTGAAGGGAATTATCTGTGTATTAAAAAGTTTGAAGAGTTGTTCTTTTTGACAATATGTAAAGAGACCAATTTTCTTGACTTTAGAATCTGACATTATGAGCATGCAGAATTATTAATAAAATTCCCCTAGAAACCTGTTGTTTATTCACTGCTTGCAACTGACATTTGGTTTTCAAGTAATTCTAGACTAGACACTTATCAATGTTTATAATAAGTGTCCAATATCAAATATTCAAATTTAAAACCAGTAAGTTCACAATCTAATATTATAAATAGATAAAAGTTATGAAGAATTTAAGCTAATAAAAAACAATGCATGTTATAAATATATAAAAGATAAATATAAAGTAGAAAGGTTTAGATCTATATTAGGTTTCTACATATATAACTTGAATTTTCTCAGATAAACATTATAAGGGATGATTTAAAAGGTATATTATGTGGTGATTATACAGTATCAGTTTATTTTTGCTATAGCCAATTAAACCCGACACAGAAAATTCTAGATTTTTTGTATATTATTAGAATAATTCAAAATATTAAATAGTTTAATTTATGATATCACATTTGAATCCTATGTCATATATAAATTATTCTGTGTAATTCATACTTGGAATATTTCAGAATGACCAAAAAATCATTTTTGTAAATATAAATTTTACTTTTATATTTTTACATATTGTAAGCCTGAGATAGATTGACTCTGAGATAGTTTCATAGCATTCTCTGAATTTATATACGTCACTATCTTAATTGTGTGATTTTTTGAGCCATCTATATTTAAATAGTACTTGTATTTGTACGAATTTAACATAAGCTATAATTCTGCTGACTTCAATTTTTTTAAATAGCATCAGAATTTACAAAGCTATGTATCTTTAACTATATTACAATTGTTTAATTCAATGACTACTCTTTGCCCCTGTACCATATTTTCTGACTATAAGCAATCTTGAACACTTACCCATTGAGAACACAAGTGTATTTGAAAAAGAAAAGAACAACTCATTCACAAATTGAAACCAGCTAGTAAATTTTCTTAGAGCCTTAAATTTGAGATCTTCAGTTGCTCATGTACTAGATTATTAAAGTATCTCAATTGATATTACTGTGTTTCTGTTTTATTAATGTTGAATGACCAATCCATATGCTTTTAAAAACTCAGAATATTGAATTTATGTAAACTACACAGTACTTTGGGAATTGTAGCTAATTTATAGTTTTTTATATATTTTAGTTATATTTATATATTCTTGTATATAAATATATATTTTAGTTATATTTATATATTTATAAATATATTTATAGTCTTGTATATATTTTTACCATGTATTTACACATATGTGGTAAAATAAAAATTTTTATATATAAATATATATTTTAGTTATATAAATATCTATTTTTTACCACATATTTACAAATTAATGTGAGGTATGTTTTTATTTTTATTTATTTATTTATTTGTTTTGAGACAGTGGCTCACTATGTCACCCTTGGTAGAATGCCGTGGAGTCACAGCTCACAGCCACTTCAAACTCTTGGGCTCAAGCGATTCTCTTCCTTCAGCCTCCAACTAGCTGGGACTACAGGTGCCCACCACAATGCACGAATAATGATATATGTTTTTCAACAATGTAAGATAGACCTAAAACTGAAGAAAAACTGAGGAGAAAAATTTCAAAATATATTGGTCAATAAAAGATCTGTAACCTAAAGTTCTGTCCCAATCACTAAAGGAATTTAAAGGTTTAATAGAGGATAGAAGTTGATAAGTGAAAGGGAGACAGAGGCAAATGCCATTTTTTATAAAATTTGAAGAAATAGAAGAAAGAATGAGGACCACGTTAATTGCTAAAGTTTGATATTTTAGGAGCTGGCAGTTAAAGTAAAAGGAAATATACATTTTTTTTTCTTTTGGTTCTTTCCTTAAAGAAAATACGTATGTAAATTATTGGCAGCAACAAACGCAAATAAAAATGTGTCATTCATCCATTGTATAGACAAAAATAACCTTAATTATATTGTGTTAAAAATAGTTGTGTATAAAATAAACTGTGCTATCATTTATCTTGGTGGTAAATAAAACATAAGCATTATCACTCAAACCCTTTGTTACACATATGTCTAAAACATTTCTATGTAATTTACACTTCTGTGTTTTTCTTATTTCCATTTACATTTGGAATGAAAGAAAACAGTACTGGAGTATTTTCCACATATCTAGTACCTCTGTAACATGGTATAAAGTAATCATTTTCAACTATCTAGACAAAATATACATATAGATCTGAAGCACCAAGAATGCCTTTATGATATACAATACCATTAGGAACCTCCTCTCTTAACCCAGTGTTGTGACAGTTGCCTGTAGTCTCAGCTAATTGGGAGGCAGAAGCAAAAGAATCACTTCAGCCCAAGAGATAAAGGTTGCTGTGAGCTGTGATGCCATGCACTCTGCTGAGGGCAACACAGTGAGACTATCTCAAAACAGAAAACAAACAAACAAACAAACAAAAACCCTGCCCTATGCATTCCCATCCAGCCAAAATAAACCAAATTATCAGGAGGGAAAATATGTTACTTAAGACCAGAAGTGATTTCCTTATTTTAATCTTCGCTAGTTTTATATTTACAAACACCTTATCTATCAAAAAATCCAGATTCCCTATACTTTCAAACATATAAAACTTTGTTATATTTTTGTGATTTTCATTTCAACTGTCAAGGGCAAGTAACTTCTGGCATTGTATAAGATTTGTTAAAGTACAAAACAACAAAGTGATATGGTTTTTAAACAGTGAGGTGAGTGTTTAGTAAACAGATCCAATATTTTCATCTGTCAACCTTTTGAAGTGTATTTTTCATCAGGCTCCATTCTACCTGTTGAAAATATAAAAAATATTTAGGATACAACCTCTTTCCCCCTGGAAACTTAACTCACCTATATCATCTTATCTCAAATCAGAGATTGAAATTTCATTGCAGGGGAGGCAATGAAAAATCATCTATGAGTGTGGTTGTATGCATATACACACACATATGTGGGAAACACATCTCAACACAAGGTTGAAAACTGTAGCTATAATATTATTCTAGGTATTGATACCAGATTTTTGATACTGGATTTCCAGGCTCTTGGTCTTAGCAGTTGGACAAATGAAGCGATGGACCAGAGGATCAGCAGTAGTTTAGGTTTTATTAGGTTTTATTCAACAGGTGTTACAGCTCTTACAAAGAGCCAAACCCTGCAGGGCAGGATCAGCAGTAATATAAGTGTCACAGCTCTTATAAAGAGCCAAACCTCCTTACAGGGCAGGATCAACAGTAATACAAGTGTTACAGCTCTCACAAAGAGCCAAACCTCTTTGTAGAGCGGGATCAGTAGTATAAGTTTTACAGCTCTTGCTCTCCTGCGTGCACTTGTGTGCTCTCACTAGCATGTCTCTCTGTCTCATTTTCTCTCTCTCTCTCAGGTCTGCTGAGGTCTGCACTTGGGCTCTCTGCTCAGGGGCTTATATAGGGGCAGTTGTCCAATGAGCTTTTGGGTCCTGAAAACAGACCAATCAGGGATGCACTGGAGGAATTGCCAGAAGTCCATGTGAGGAGACAGCATGGCGCCAGTGACTTCCCCCACTCCTGTCTGATTCATTTGGCTACTGGAGCCTCCTTTGGGAGATGGAAACTCCCCCCACTTCCCTATGCTCCTGCCTGCTGATTTCTCTGCTGGCTGCCTGCTCCAGCCTGCTGATTTCTCTGCCGGCTGCTACCACCAATACCACCCAGACAATGTGGCAGGTCCTCCAGCCCCACTCAGCTGAGCTGGCTGGGGTGCCACCTGTATGGTATCAGTATTTCTTTAGGAAATGACTTTAACTTTAGAGAATATTTCTCCTAAGACAAGTCTATATATACATCAACCACAATAAAATATTGTTTATATTAAGTCAAAATATTCAAATTAAAGTGAAAAAAGAATAATAAAGAAAGTATTGCTTATTTATCTGATATTCATGAATACTCTGAATTGGTACAATCATATTCAATGTGATATGGTACTCATATATATTATTTTTCCAGAGTACTCGGGTCATATTTTTATAAAAAAAAATTCTTTTTACATTTGTAGTGCATTCATAGTATACAATACTTAGTGGTATTTTAGCTAATTTGAGTAAACAATTTTTCTATTCTTCTAATGATCTTCTGTCACTACAGGTTTGCAATAAATATACTTTGTACCCTTTCCTATCTGAGTGAGAATGTCTGTGCTATTTATGATAAAAATTATTAAATTATATCTAATTCAACATACATTTCCAGATTAAACATATGCAGCCAAAGTCTTAAAAAAAAGACTTCTTATATCTTTTCTAAAATAATATAATTAATTTAGTAAATTTATTTTTTGGACAAATCAATACCATCACAGTCTTCCTGTGAATTAATCCAGACTGAAAAAGAAAATATGCATAGACAGAAATCCTTAATCTGACTTTTATAAAACTTTGTCTTGGTCAGCCATAGTCATTGTACCACATGATAAATTTTACAAAAGAGATCACTGACAGCATTTGCTTTTACTCTTCAGATAATTTCCATGTCAGAGATCATTATATATATGTTTTTTTTTTCTTCCTTGTGTGGAATGACCAAAATGTTCTCCAAAGTGTCAATATAAGAAAAGTTTTGACTTGAATGTAGGGCTTCATGCACTCTAGAACATATGATACTCTATACCAAATTTCAAAATGTTAGGAATACATCTAAGAATTACTTGCTTCTTAATCCACAAAGAAACCCTAATGATCTGCCTGATAAAAAGGAAATAAAGGAATCCAGATATTAAACCATATAACAATCATCATAGTTAGCAGCCATCGAAAATTACTGGCCGTGTGAAAAAGGACAAAAGCATGATCTATATCCACAAGAAAAATCAAATCATTTGAAGGAGAAACTAACACGGTATAAGTAATGATTTTGGCAGAAACAGATTTCAATGGTTATTAGAAGCATGCTCAAAGATTCAAAAGAAAACATCAATGTTTCATCAAACAACAGGATGAAAATTGAAATTTCGTTTTGTTTTACAAAGCCAAATGAAAATTCTAGAGCCAAAGAAAGACAAAATCCAAAATGAAAATATTATACAACTGACTAGATCTTCAATAAAAATAAAATAAAGTAAGTGAATTTGAAGACACTGCAATTGAATCTCACCAAATCACATCACAAAAACAAACAAGTAGACTAGAATAAATGAGCAAAGTATCCATTACATAAGGAACAATATGACATCCTCTAACCAACATTTATTTTGAGGCTCAGGGAGCAATACTGTTTAGAAAGTTTTTGGAAAATAATGGCTATTAAGTTTGAGCTTAAATATGAAATCACAGACTATAAAGACAAGTTCCAGCAAGGGTAAAATAAAGGCATCGTCAGCAATCAAAGCAGAGGAGAAATTGACACCAGTAAACCTCCATTAAAGAAATAATCAGTCATTCAGGATGACAGAAAATAATGGAGAAATGAATACCAGATGGAAAGTAGAAGGTACATGAATAAATGTCAAAGACACACATTAAACAAAAACCATAATAACAATGCGTTTTTATAAACTTCACAAAAAAGCCAGAAAAAGTGCAAAAATTAAAAGAACACTTTTTATAAGACTTTTAAGTCTTAAAAATATAAGAAAGAAATTCTCCTTCTGTCATATTAGCAAAATAGAAATTTCATATATAGGTAATAACATTATGGTCTAAGACTATCTAATATTCTAAAATTTTCTACAGTATGTAAAATTTTAAGCTATGGGGAACTAATACTTGAAAGAATTATCAGCCATATAGAGAGAAGGAAGTTCAGAGAGGCAGAGAAAATGTACCAGATGGAACTTCACAACTGCAAGAAAGCTTAGATTAAGCTTCTCTATTGTTTCTCAAAAAGATAAAAGTACTAATTACATTAAGTTTTTAAACATTAATAATTGGTATGATTTCTGGAATAACTGTTAAATAAGACTCATGTATTAGTCTGAACAAGAATATTATAAATACTCACCTTATAAAAGAATATCTGGCAAATGAGGTGCAATTATCATAGAACAGGAATAATTCAAAAAAGGTATAATAAGAGGGTAGGTTTTAACCCAGGATAACAAAAATTATATTAAGTGTTAATAGCCAAAAATGCACTTTAACACATTTTTTTTTGTCTGAGTAATACAATAATATTTACTGGATACTGAATACAACCAAAATAAAAAGAGGTAACATATCACAATGCAGGTGATCCTCAAAGAATTGGGGTGAGTTACCCAAACCCCTTGCAGACAAAAATCCATGTGTATCTTATGACTACCCAAGCTTATCTACTAATAGGCTACTATTGATCTGAAGCCATACCAATAACATAAATGGTCAATTAACATGTCAATAGGGGGATTATCTGTGAATACACATGGAGGTATGCATTGGTGACATAGCCATTTTTTCTTAATTTCTCAATTTTTCCAGTATATGCCCCTTGCGTGTGAGTTTACAAATCTTCAAAAAATTTTACAATATATTTACTGAAAAAATCTGCATACAAGTGGACTCCTATTGTTTAAATGGATGTTGTTGTCATCAGAAGCAGCATATTTATACTTAATCATAAATAACTATTGAATGGATAATTCAAAAGGTGCATTTTTATGCAGAAATATCAACAAAAATGTCAGTTCATTTTTTGGCCACAATTTCTCAGCCCTTCATCTTTAGCAAATTATTCTTCAACGAAAAAGCAAAATTTGGTGTGATAGTCAAATGTCAAAATTCATACTTTATGAAAAATGATTACTTAAGAAAAAGAAAAAAAGACAGTTTATGAATTAACAAGATTTTTATTAAAACCACTCAGACCATTACACAGTGAACGAATTAAACACAAAAAAGCAATATGTGGGCTCAGTGCCTGTGGCTCAAGTGGCTAAGGTGCCAGCCACGTACACCTAAGGTGGCGGGTTCAAATCCTAGCCCGGGCCCGCCAAACAACAATAATGGCTGCAACCAAAAAATAGCTGGGCATTGTGGCAGGCGCCTGTGGTCCCAGCTACTTGGGAGGCTGAGGCAGGAGACTCACTTGAGCCCAGGAGTTGGAGGTTGCTGTGAGCTGTAATGCCACAGCACTCTACCCAGGGGGACAGCTTGAGGCTCTGTCTCAAAAAAAAAAAAAATCATCTTATCCTAAACCTTGTCCTTTTATACTAAAGTGTTAGCTAATGCTGACTCAACAACTTTTGCAAGTGTGGGGCAGCCGTGCCACTTCTGGACACTTCCAACTTTTGACAGGTTCCTTCTAGCAACCAGAATGCAGAATTAAATGTTTTGTGTCACTCCTTCAGTGAAGAAAAAACACTTATATGTATTTGCTAGGTAGAAATGATACCTCTTTTCCCTTTTCTCTTTCCTAACTTCATTAAAGTACAATTTTCTACACAAAAAGGCAGCCAGAAAAAGCCCACTATATTTTGACAAAGATATGATTTTCAAAACCTATAAGCCAAGAAATATAAGAGGTGATATAAATAGATATGCTCTTAATTTTAAAATTGCTTGCTGCTTTAAAAATATGATTCTACATTAGAAAAGTGAAGAAAAGTGACAGATGAAAGAAAAATAAAATAAAGCACTAAAACCATGTCTGTAGTCCCAGCTACTTGGGAGGCTGAGGTAAGAGGATCTCTTGAGCTCAACCAACAAAAAAAAAAAAAAAAAAAAGAAAGAATTACTGTAGCTAAGAACTGAAAACAATTCATAAAACAAAGAAAGATTAAATTACAACCACTTAGCCAAGCAGAATATCTCACAACTGTAATGCTAGCACTTTAGCAGGCTGAAGCAAGAGGATCACCTAAACCCAAAAGTTCAAGACCAGCCTGGGGAACACAGTGAAACCTCCATCTCTACAAAAATAGAAAAATTAGCCGGGCATGCAGTCTTAGCTACTCAGGAGGCCAAGGCAGGAGGATCACTTAAACCAAAAAGCTTGAGGTTGCAGTGAGTTATGATGACATCACTGCACTCCTGCCCTAGCAACAGAGAGCCCACCTCAAAAAATAAATAAATTGAAAGTATTTAAAACAGCTAAACAAGTTGCTGCTATTTAGAGAAAAGTAACAGTTTTAGATTTTTTGCAACTAAATAAGTTTTAAAGTTTTGGGCTTGGTGCCCATTGCTTAGTGGTTAGGGCATCAGCCACATACACCAGGGTTGGCTGGTTCCAACCTGGCCCAGGCCAGCTAAACGACAATGATAACTACAACCAAAAAATAGCCGAGCGTTGTGGCAGCCACCTATAATCCCAGCTACTTGGGGGGCTGAGGCAAGAGAATCTCTTAACCCCAAGAGTTGGAGGTTGCTATGAGCTGCGATGCCATGGCACTCTACCAAGGGCCACACAGTGAGACAATGTCTCAAAAAAGAAAAAGAAAAAAGAGTCTTGAAGTTTTGTTATCAATTAAGTCCTGCTGCACACACAAAATTTAAAAATCTTCATCAAATGCAAATAAGGGATTTAGCATTGTGAAAATCTGTTTTGGTATGTAGATTCCCAATTCATTTTTAATTAAAAATAATCTTTGGGCTCGGCGCCTGTGGCTCAAGCGGCTAAGGCGCCAGCCACATACACCTAAGGTGGCGGGTTTGAATCCCCAGCCCGGGCCCACCAAACAACAACGATGGCTGCAACCAAAAAATGGCCAGGTGTTGTGGCGGGCGCCTGTAGTCCCAGCTACTTGGGAGGCTGAGGCAGGAGACTCACTTGAGCCCAGGAGTTGGAGGTTGCTGTGCGCGTGATGCCACAGCACTCTACCCAGGGGGATAGCTTGAGGCTCCGTCTCAAAAAAAAAAAAAATAATAATAATAATAATCTTTGGAAAATACTCATCCAACTTTTATTTGTATTAAATTAGAGAGTTTGGTAGTGCCCATACCTCTGTGGCTCAGGCACCAGCTTACCCACATATACCAAGGCTGGCCGTTTCAAACCCGGCCTGGGCCAGCTAAAAAAACAACAATGGCAACTATGACCAAAAAACAGTCAGGCATTGTGGTGGGTGCCTATAGTCCCAGCTATTCGGGAGGCTGAGGCAAGATAATCAGTTGAGCCCAGGAGTTGGAGGTTGCTGTGAGCTGTGACATCACAGCACTCTACCAAAGGTGACAGCTTGAGACTCTGTTTCAAAAAAAAAAAAGAGTCTCAAGCTGTCACCTTTGGTAGAGTTCCGCGTAGCATCACAGCTCACAGCAACCTCCAACTCTTGGGCTTAAGTGATTCTCTTGCCTCAGCCTCCTGAGTAGCTGGGACTACAGGTGCCTACCACAGCACCCAGCTATTTTTGTTGCAGTTTGGCGAGGGCCGGGTTCGAACCTGCCACTCTTGGTATACAGGATGGCGCCCTACTCACTGAGACACAGGCACCACCGGATTTTTAAAACTTTTAAAACTAAATATTGGGGTGAAATATCACCAAGGCAATTTCTTTTTTCTTTTTTCTTTTTTTGAGACAGAGCCTCAAGCTGTCCCCCTGGGTAGAGTGCCGCAGCATCACAGCTCATAGCAACCTACAACTCCTGGGCTCAAGCAAGTCTCCTGCCTCAGCCTCCCTAGTAGCTGGGACCACAGGTGCCCACCACAACACCCGACTATTCTTTGGTTGCAGCCGTCATTGTTGTTTGGCAGGCCCAGGCTAGATTCGAACTTGCCACCTTAAGTGTATGTGGCTGGCACCTTAGCCACTTGAACCACAGGCGCCGAGCCTTTTTTTTTTCTGGCAATTTCTGCACTTTATGGTTTCACTCCAAAATTTGCCCTGAATCTAAAAATGTCAGTGATATAGCAGATCAAAGAACAAGCAAATGCTCCCAAAAGAAAATAAATGGAGGTTTCCTAAACACTAATATTAATTTTAATTAATTCAAGTGGGGCAGTGCCTGTGGCTCAGTGGGTAGGACGCTGGCCCCATATACTGAGAGTGGCGGGTTCAAATCCGGCCCCGGCCAAACTGCAAAACAAAAAAATAGCTGGGCATTGTAGCAGGCACCTGTAGTCCCAGGTACTCAGGAGGCTGAGGCAAGAGAATCGCCTAAGCCCAGGAATTGGGGTTCCTGTGAGCTGTGATGCCACAGCACTTTACCGAAGGCGATAAAGTGAGATTGTCTCAAAAAAAAAAATTAATTCAAGTGTAATTTTCAATAACCTTAGACAAAGTAGACATCTGTGTATGCGCTGATCAATCCACTAAATAGTCCTTCTCCAGTAATTTGTTAAGGCAAAAGGACACTTTCCACAAGTGAATGCCAACTATCTCTGAATGAATGTTTAAATACCAGTATGTTATAGTTATGAAATAAACTGCATTGAATAACACCTATTTAACAGCTCTTCTAATACCTTATCTAAAAAGGGTAACTCAAAAATGGAGCATTTCAGCAGTAACTGCAAGGAGCTTTGTACTTAGTAACTGAGTGCGCATTCCATGTGTGTCCAGCGTTTGACAGTTCCCTTGAACCAAGAGAAAACTCCACAGCTTCAGAACCAAACCTAACAGTTTGGCTCACAGAACCAAAACCTAATAGTAACTTAGGTATTTTTGAAAATTTTTCTTAGAATAAATAATAAAGATCATAAGTATTTACACTGAAAATATTCAGTCATCTCCGGAGACATCATATGACCTGTACAGGAATTTATTCACAGTCCATTTCTTTTTTTTTTTTTTTGGCCAGGGCTGGGTTTGAACCCGCCAACTCCGGCATATGGGGCCAGTGCCCTACTCCTTTGAGCCACAGGTACTGCCCCCCACAGTCCCATTTCAATAACCTGATAAGAATAATGCATCTGGCTCGGCGCCTATAGCTCAACAGGCTAAGGCACCAGCCACATACACCTAAGGTGGTGGGTTCGTATCCCCAGCCTGGACCCGTCAAACAACAATGACGGCTGCAACCAAAAAATGGCCGGGCGTTGTGGCGGGCGCCTGTGGTCCCAGCTACTTGGGAGGCAGAGGCAAAGAGACTCGCTTGAGCCCAGGAGTTGGAGGTTGCTGTGAGCTGTGATGCCACG
>CAUYTI010090385.1:0-24619 GCA_963575145.1 Galago senegalensis
GCTGGGACCACAGGCGCCCGCCACAACGCCCGGCTATTTTTTGGTTGCAGCCGTCATTGTTGTTTGGCAGGTCTGGGCTGGGGATTCGAACCCGCCACCTTAGGTGTACATGGCTGGCGCCTTAGCCAGTTGAGCTATAGGCGCCGAGCCAGAAGGTCTATTTTAGATCCCTAAGTGATCTCCAAATTTCTTTCCAAAAGGAACATATTAGTTTGCATTCCCACCAGTAGTGCAGAAAGTGTTCCCTTTTCTTCCCATCCATGCCAACATCTATGGTTTTGGAGTTTTGTGATGTTCGCTAATTTTACTGGTGTTAGATGATATCTCAAAGTGGTTTTGATTTGCATTTCTCTGATGATTAAAGATGATGAATACTTTTTCAAGTGTCTGTAGGGTGTGTACTTGTCTTCTTCAGAGAAGCTTCTCTTCAAGTTCCTTGTCCACCATGAGATGGGATAATTTATTCTTTTCTTGGTAATATGTTTGATTTCTCTGTGGATTCTGGTAATTAAACCTTTGTTGGAGACATGACCTACAAATATCTTCTCCCATTATGAGGGCTGTCTGTTCGCTTTACTTACTATGTTTTTGGCTGTGCAGAAGCTTTTAGTTTATTCAGATCCCAGTAATGTATTTTTGGTGTTTCTTCAATTGCCTTGGGGGATCTTGTCATAAAATATTCACCCAGCCCAATTTCTTCAATTGTTTTCCCAGCACTTTCTTCTAGTATTTTTGTAGTTTCATGTCTTAAGTTTAAATCTTTAATCCAGGGAGAGTCTATCTTATATACTGGTAAAATGTGTGGGTACAGTTTCAATCTTCTACACATTGCCAGCCAATTCACCCAGCACCATTTGTTAAATAGGAAATCTTCTTCCTTCTGAAAGTTTTTAATTGACTTATCAAAGATCAAATAATGATAAGTAGTTGGGTTCATCTCTTGGCTCTACTCTGTTCCATACATTTACCTCTCTGTTTTTGTGTCAGCACCATGCTGCTATGATCACTATCAATTTATAGTATAGTCTGAGGTCTGGAAGCGTGATTCCTCCCGCTTTGTTTTTATTTCTGAGTAATATCTTGGCTATTCTAGTTTTTTTCTGATTTCATATAAAACAAAGTATTATTTTTTCAAGATCTTTAAAGTATGACAGTGGAGCTTTAATAGTGATTGCATTAAAATTGTATATTGTTTTGGGTAATATGAACATTTTGACAAAGTTGATTCTTCCCAGCCATGAGCATGGTATATTTTTCCATTTGCTAACATCTTCAGCTATTTCTTTTCTTAGAGTTTCATAGTTCTCTTTATAGAGATATTTCACATCCTTTGTTAGGTAAACTCCCAAATATTGAATCTTCTTTGGCACTACTGTAAATGGAATAGAGTCCTTGACTGTTTTTAAGCTTCACTATTGTCTTTATGTAAAGGCTACCGATTTATGAGTGCTGATTTTGTAACCTGAGAAACTGCTGTATTCATTGATCACTTCTAAGAGTTTTGTAGTAGAATCCCTGGTGTTTTCCAGATATACAATCATATCATCTGTGAAGAGTGAAAGTTTGATCTCCTCTGATACTATATGGATACCCTTGATCTCCTTTTCTTGCCTAATTGGAATTGCTAAGACTTCCATTACAATGTTGAAAAGCATTGGAGACAATGGGAAACCTTGCCTGGTTCCTGATCTGAGTGGGACTGATTTCAATTTAACTCCATTCAATATGATATTGGCTGTGGGTTTGCTGCAGATGGCCTCTAGTAGTTTAAGAAATGTCCATTCTATGCCAAATTTCTTAAGTGTTCTGATCATGAGAGGATGCTGGATATTATAAAAAGCTTTTTCTGAATCAGTTGAGAGA
The DNA here is from genome assembly GCA_963575145.1 of Galago senegalensis. Lineage (NCBI taxonomy): Eukaryota > Metazoa > Chordata > Mammalia > Primates > Galagidae > Galago > Galago senegalensis. The sequence continues at coordinate 1,864 of CAUYTI010090385.1, forward strand.
ATCATATGGTCTCTATTTTTTTATTTTGTTTATGTGATGTATTATATTTATAGATTTATGTATATTGAACCATCCTTGAGCCCCTGGGATAAATCCAACTTGGTCATGGTATATAATTGGTTTTATGTGTTGCTGGATTCTGTTTGCTAGGATCTTGTTTAATATTTTTGCATCAATATTCATTATTTATATTGGTGTATAATTTTTATTTCCTCTTGGGTCTTTTACTGGTTTGGGGATGAAGGTAATGTTTGCTTCACAGAATGTGTTGCATAGTATTCTTTCTTTTTCTATATTTTGGAAAAGATTGAGTAATATAGGTACTAGTTCCTCTTTAAAGGTTTGGTAGAATTCTGATCTGAAGCCATCTGGTCCCGGGCTTTTCTTTTTGGGGAGCTTTCTTATAGTTGATGCTATTTCAGAGCTTGTTATAGATTTGTTCAACATTTCCACTTCATTCTGGCAAAGTCTAAGAAGGTGGCGTGTTTCCACGTATTGATCTATTTCTTTCAATTTTTTTGTATTTCTAAGAATAGAGTTTCATGTAATATTCATTAGGGATTTTTTGAATTTCTGAGTAGTCTGTTGTTATGTCATCTTTGCCATTTTTGATTGATATAATTAAAGATTTTACTCTTTTTTTCCTCATTAAGGTAGGAAAAGATATATCTATTTTGTTGACCTTTTAAAAAACCAACTTTCTGATTTATTGATCTGTTGTGTAATCCTTTGTTCTAAATTTTATTTAATTCTGCTCTAATTTTGGTTATTTCTTTTCTTTGGTTGGGTTTGGAATTGGAATGTTCTACCTTTTCCACTTGCTTGAGATGTACCATTCAGTTGTTAACTCCCTCTCTTTCTGTTCTCTTGAGGAAGGCTTGCAGTGCTATAAATTTCCCTCTTAGGACTGCCTGTGCAGTATCCCAGTGGTTCTGGTAATTCATGTCATCATTATCATTTTTTTCCAAAAATTTGGTAATTTCCTTCTTAATCTCGTATATGACCCAGCTATTATTCAGCATAAGGTTATCTAGCTTCCAAGTTTTTGCATGAGTATGCAGATTCCTGTTGTTACTGAGTACAAATTTTATTCCATGATGATCTGAGAAGATGCAAGGAATAATTTCTATTCTTTCAAATTTGCTGAGGTTAGACTTGTGACCTAAGATGTGATCAATTTTGGAGGATGTTCCATGGGCTGATGAGAATGTGTATTCATTTTTGTTAGGATAAAATGTTCTGTAGATGTCTGATAAATTCAATCGTTGAATGGTTAAGTAAGTTTAAGTCTAAAATTTCTTTGCTGATTTTCTTATTGGAGGATCTATCCAACACTGCCAAAGCAATGTTAAAATCTCTGACTATTATGATGCTGGAGGAGATCATGTTGCTCATGTCTGTTAGAGTCTCTCTTATAAATTGAGGTGCATTCAGGTTGGGTGCATAAATGTTAATAATTGAAACCTCATCATGTTGAGTGTTGCCCTTAACAAATATGCAGTGACCATTCTTATCTGTCCTTACTCTTATTGGTTTAAAGCCTATTGCATCTGCAAATAAAACTGCATTTTGTTTACCAAGTTTACAAAGTCCAGTGGATATTTTCAAATATTTTGCCACTGTGTAAGTTGGAATTTGATGAAAATTTTCTGAGTTTACTTTGGTGGTAGTAGATTTCACTGGTCCTTATGGAGGATAGGTCTGAGAATATCCTGGAAAGCTGATTTAGTTATGGCAAATTTCTTCAACATGCGAATGTCATTAAAGTATTTAATTTCTCCATCATAAATGCAGCTCAGTTTAGCTGGATACAGGATCCAGGGTTGAAATTTATTTTGTTTTAAGAGATTGAAAGTTGATGACTACCATCTTCTAGCTTGAAAGGTTTCACCAGGGAAATCTGGAGTCATTCTAATATTCTTCCCCTTGTAGGTTATAGTTTTCTTACATCTGACTGCTTGCAGAATTTTCTCCTTCATATTAACTTTGGAGAAGTTAATTATAATGTGTCTGTGGGATGCCTTATTTGGGTTGAGTTGTGATGGGTTTCTGAAACTCTCTACTATTTGAATTTCAGAATCTCTTGGCATGTCTAGGAAGTTCTCCTTGATTATCTCATGGAGTCGAGCACTTGGGCCTTTTGAAGCAACCTCATCACCTTCAAGAATTTCTATAAGGTGAATATTAGTTTTCTTCGAATTATCCCAGGGCTCTCTAAGAGAACGATCTGGTTTTGCTCTCCATTTCTCTTCCTCTTTGAGCATTTCAGAATGTTCAAAAGCTTTGTCTTCAGTGTTAGAAGTCCTTTCTTCTGCCTGCTACATACTGTTACTCAGGGACTCTACTGTATTTCTCAGATCTTTAAGGGCTACAAGTTCTTGTCTCAAGGTGTCAAAATCTTTGGTGATTTTGTCTTTGAATCTACTGAATTTTTGAGATAACTTTTGAAATGCTCTTTAAATTTCTAATTCCAACTTACCTGCATGCAATTAATCTTATTTGCAATCCAAATTCTAAATTCCATTTCTGACATCTCAGTCATTTGTTTATGAATGAGATCTTCTCGTGTGTCCACCAGGTCATTCCTTGAGGGAGTTGATGTACTGTGATTATTCATGTTGCTGGAGTTTTTCCACTGATTCTGCCCCATGATTATTTTACATAATTTGGGTAGATGAGTAGATAAGGTGAAGTTGTGTTGGTGGCTTCTGGTAGGGATTAACCAGCCCTTTGCCCAGGATCTGGGACTGGTATCTGTACCTTTTCCCCTAGAGCTTTGCAAGGGTCTCATAAAGTGCTATGGTCTGAGACATTGGTGACCTGCTTGGTGTAGTGGGGCTAAGTGGCTATGTCTTGTTTTCAGCTGGTCCTAGTGAATCTGTTACTTTGAGTTGAAGTCTTAGTTGTGGAGGAATACCAGCATCTAAGTCACCCTGCCCCCTGCCATGGGCAACAACTGGAAAAGGAAAATCAAACCTTCCCACAACCACACACACAGGGTACCACTTTGATCAGTCCTCAGGTGATTGACCCAGGTCAAGAGTTCCAAATCAATTGTCTCTATCAGCACCCAGAGTTCAAAAGGTTTCCAGGAACCAGATAGCCTGGTTCTGATGGCAGCTCAAGCACTCACTCCAGTGCTCTGTGAAGTCAGAAGGAGCCACCCAGCAAATGAATTAGTCTGGGAAGATTGATGTGTCCTTCCCCACTTTACACCTCTGTCACACCCAGTCATTGGTAACCCAGCAGGGCTGTGACCCAGTTCCCTCCATTGAGCAGATGCTCTAGTGGTTTGCACTAGCCTGAGTCACAGGGAAATCTGTCTTCTCAGCTAGACTGCTGTTCTCTGCCACCAGCCAGCAGGGGGAGCTGAAGCCTGACACCCTCTGGTGCTTAATGGAAGTTGGGATGATTCACTCAGTTCCAGCTCTGTCCCAGATTGATGTTGCTGCCACTTATATTCTAATAGAATTTGCATCTCTGTCCTGGCTATATTTCCTTGCAGGCTAGGCGCTATTTGAGTTCACAGAAACTGTGACTCAGTCTCAAACTGTGCTTCTGCCTTTGAACCAATTCTCATGAAATTGGCGTCTCTGTCTCTGCTGCACTCTGTGTTGGGGTGGGCTCAAACTCAGCTCTCACTTCCTGCTTCTCCCTGGGCTGCTGCTTGTACACAGGTCTCAGTTTCTGCTTTTCCCTCGGCTGGTGCTGTTGCCCCACTTGCTTTGTTTCAGCTATGTTCCCGTGGGGGCCAGATGCTTCTTAGGCTCACTAAAGCAGCACTTTTGACTCAGCCTTGCCCTGGGAATATGCCGTTACTGTACACACATATTCTAGTCTGCATCCCTGCTGTGCCCTGCCCAGGCAGGTACCACCTCAAGCATACCCTTTCTCATGGGGCCTGCATTTCCATCCTAGATCTGTTCTGCCAGTGGCTGCCACCAGAGTAGAGGCCTGGCTTTCCCTGGTTGCCAAGAAAGGTGGAGAGTGTCTCTCCAAACTATCCCCAGGTTTGTGTGCCCTATTGTTTCCACCACTGCCTCTGCTGATTTGTGCCATGGGACACCACTTCTCCCTTTCCTGTATGGCTCCTGCAGCCCACAGTCCTATCTCCATACTCATGCCAGAGAATCAGCATAGACTTGCAACAGCCCATGCCTTGTCCACACTTCTCAAGATAATGCCCAAGAGTCTGGACTTCATGGGGGACAGGCTTCCAGACCTCAGAGTGAGAGTGGAGGGGAGTGCTGGGAGTTTAGAATTGTAGGTAGAGAATATATACAGTTTTATGCCTGGCAGGGGAGTGTCATGGCACACTAGTGGGTCCTCTCTGGGGAAGGCATTATGGGTTTTAGAGGATATCTCCCAAGGGATAAAATAGTAGGAGATCTGAACTCTACTTGCTTGTTTTTATAAAGTATACTGCAAGCCATTCTCATAGGGAAGAGGACTCCCATTATCTTGGCAATGGATTTTGTACCTATTGTTTGTTTCCTTGAGGTTGCAGCTCACCTCAGCAGGGTTGATGTACGTTCTTTAACCTTTTCTCTTGGCTCAGATCCAAACCATCAGCTTACTTGCTGAACTTCTGACCTTTATCTATCCTTCTTGATGGCAGCCTCTGTGGAAAGCTGGCTCCAGTCATCCATCTTGCCTCTGCCCCCATTACTAAGTTTTAAAATTAGAAAGTGAAAGTCCTCTGAATTTGTTCTTCATTTTCAAGCTCATTTTGGCTATTCTGGGTCCTTTCAATTTCAAATAAAATTCAGACTCTGTTTTCAAATATTTACAAAGATATTAGCTGGAATTCTGACCCTCATATATTGAATCTGTAGATCAGTTTTGCAAATAATGTCACCTTAATGATGTTACATCTTCCAAGCCATGAACATATTCTTTATTTGATCTTTAATTTCTATCAAGAATGTTTTATAATTTTCAGAGTATTAAGTTTTATATTTATTTTCTTCTAAATTCATTCCTAAATAGATTATTGGTTTTGATGCCATCATAAATGAAATTATTCTCCTCATTTTATTTTTAGATGGTTCATTTCAAGTGTATATAAATACAATTGACTTCTGTATAGTGAACTTGTATATTGAAATTTTGCTGAAGCTGTTTATTAAACAAAAAGCTTTTTAGTGGATTCTTTAGAATTTTCTATATAAAAATTATGCCTTCTGTGAACAGAGATTGTTTGACTTCTTCCTTTCAAATTTAGATGCCTTTAATTTACTTGTCTTGCCTAATTTCCCTGAGTAGAACATCCAGTCCAATATTAAATGGAAAAAGTGAAAGCCAACATCCTGTAATCACAGGGGTAAAGTATCTAGTCTTTTACCATAAAAGATGATGTTATCTGTGGGTTTTTCATAGTTTTTTTTTTTTTATCAGCTTTAAAACGTTTCTTCCTATCCCTAGTTTGTTGAAAATTTGTGTCATGAAAAGGTGTGGCAATTTTTTGATGGCCTTTTCTGTTTATACTGAGATTATCATGTGATTTTTGGTTTTTACTTTATTGATATAATGTATTGCAATAGTTGGTTTTCAGTTGTTAAACCAACCTAACATTACTGGAAAAAATTTCACATGATCATGGTATTTAATCTGTTTTATGTGTTCCTTAATTCAATTTTCCAGTGAAATGTCATTTGCTAGTGACATTTTTATTTTTGTTTTACACTTTTGAAGTTTCAAATTTTCATTTAAAGCTTTCTTATAAGTTTATAAGTTTTGTCTTTATATTTTTTTCTATGTCATAAGACATTGTCATCATACCTTCCTTTAATTATTTAGTCATGATTTCCTTTAGTTTTTTAAATCCATATGTTTATTTATTATACCTTATTTAAATTATTTGCTAAATCTGTCATTTAGGCCACCTTAATGGTAATTTCTGTTGCCTTCATTTTTTCCTTGTATATGGGATACTCTGTTTCTTTTCATGTCTCTTTGTTTTTATTTAAATGTGGACTTATTAGATAGTGTATTCAACCTATTCTGGATACTCACCCAACCATCTGACCCACCCTCAGTTTTTGTTGCTTTTTTTTTTTTTTACTTAAGTTTAGTGACTTAGCTCCCAAGGCAATTAAATGTCTATCCTTTACCACTGTAGGTGTGTTTGTTACCTGGAGTCTTATGTGATAGTTCAGAGAGTTTACATGGTTTTTGTTTGTCTGCTTATTTATATTTTCGTCCCACATTAAGCAAGGGAACTACAGCTTGTAGGTTCTCTATTTATTACACAGAGAATGTGCAGCCTTGGATTTGCACCAATTTTCTAGACCGTCAGAGATGAGTGTAATATTTTTTTAGCCTGGCTTCTTAAGAGTTCCTGCTGAATAAAAGTAATTTATTACTCATTTAGTGTTTCATAAGAGGTTTAATTTAAGCTCCTTGTGCCAGTGAAGCTTTTACGCTGTCTTAAAGAGACTGTGTGAATGTTTTCAAGATGGCCTTATGTCCCCTGCTTTGATTGCTTCAACATAGTATGGCTCAGAGTATATAACAGATAGAGTTGACTATCTTCCAAGAAGAGCTCTTTTTGCCTTTTTCTCTAATTATTTCTATTAAATTTCTGACTATTATGCTGTTTTCCTTTTAGGACTTACCCCCAGCCTCTTCTTAATTGCTGTTCACTAACAATCTGTTATTTTTGATATTGGTTATAAGCATGGAGTTCTTTACTCTCTCTTTCAAATAAAGTCAGTGCTTTTAGACAGAATTGGTGAGCTTTTTCTCCTTATAGACAGTGCTTACTCTTGGGCAGAACTTCTGTGTTACTGGGCTAATGGTGGAGACCCATTTTTCCCAGAGTGACCCCTCTGCTCCCCAAGTAGGCATGTGTATGAGGAGTAGTGTCATATTGTCTTCTTCTCAGCTTTTCCCATTCAGTGTGAAGTCTTCATTCTATGAGCAAAGTGGGGATGTTAGAAGGGAGAATTTGAGCCCCAATATTTTCAGGCTATTACATTGGGATATATCTTCCCACCTTATGAATTGATATGAAGTATCAAAAGAGAGACCTGATTCTCATAACTATGACTGTCTGGAACAAAACCTTGATAATACAGGGCTGTGAGATACATAGAAATTCCAATATGGCCTGCTCCTACTAGTGTGAAACTATGGTATCAGGCTGGGAACCTGGAGGAGAGAAAATCCTCACCTCTTTGTCAGCATGTGCCCAAAGTGGATTTCCCAAGGGGTGTGTGTTTGTGTTTGTTATATATAGATGATATAGATAGATATAGATACAGATATGGATATCAGAGCTGGGAAGGTGATTAGAGGAGGTTCATTTTTTGAATGAATGTTTCTGCATGTGTTGTATGTGCTTACAATTATTTCTAAAAACTTTATGTGATAGCTTGTTAAAACCAATTTTTACTAGTTAAATTATTGTTTTTCTGGGAAGAGGACATCCTTACTCCATAATTCCAAAAGTTTTCTTATGCTATTTTACTTGCTAAACATTATAGAAAGTTTTAATAAAGTTTTTAAATAATCAACACTGTTACTATGATTGATTTATGTTTTTACACATAACTAGTACATTCATTTTCAAAATCATTTGTTTGACTCTAAAAATCTTTCGAATATGTCCCTAATTTCTCAAATTGAATGAACACAAGATAATTGTCCTTTGGGTTCATTATTTGATGAATAAGTCCTTATAACCACACAGATAAAATGACTTCTAAGTTATTTATTTAATTTTTTATAATTTTGTATTTATATAATTTTGTGGTTTTAGAAAAGAAATCATAAATTAATTATGTAGCTTCTAGTTTTCAGTGCCACATAGCTATTTTCCATGCATGCTTTTCTCCTCAAATAAAATGTCTGTCATGCACCACCATTACTTCAGAGAATCATCACCACAAGCCATTGACATCTCAGAACTTTTCTTTCCTGTGGAAAGTACCTTAATGGTATTTCCTCCCTACTTTCTATGTCCAAAAAAACTCAGCTCTTTAAAAGATGGCCAACTACTAATTTAGATTTTAATTTACATCCTAACACTTCTAAAGACCTCACTCTAATTTCTTAATGCTATTTTTATTTGAATTCTTTTTTTTTTTTTTTTTGCAGCTTTTGGCTGGGGCTAGGTTTGAACCCACCACCTCTGGCACATGGGGCTAGTGCTCTACTCCTTTAAACCACAAGTGCTACCCTTTTTATTTGAATTCTTAAATTTAATGCTTCAGTTTATGAAAACATAAAAGTGGACTATGATTTTTAAGAAGTTAAAGGGTTAGTATAAAATAATTTTGAGCATATTCCCCTAATATATCTACATTTAAATGTGAATTATGACCCTCAGTTAAAACAACAATGGTGAATAAGATGGCAAAATAGGACTGTTCAATACTCATTGTGGCACAGAAACATCAATTCAAACAACTATTTGCATTCAAAAATAACTTTATAAGCGCTAAGGAGACCAAGTGAGGAAATACAGCACCTACGTGTATCACAGAAAGAAAAAGACATGTTGAAGAAGGTAGGAATAAGAATTCACATTGCCTGCATAAACCCTTCCCCAACCCTGGGAAACACAGTGAGTAAAGAGATAGCCTCTGCTTAGAAGGAGAAGGAAGTAGGAATTGGATTTTTCCTGAAACTCAAAACCCAGTGAAACTCAGTACTATTTAGGTACTAATCGCCCCAGCATCTAAGATGACATCTGCAAACTGAGCTTCCAGGTCTGCCACAACACTAGGCTACATTCCATAGCCCTAGGTTTCAGATCTTCCTCTCAGACTTGGTCTCTGTATTGTCGCACCACCAGGCTAATCTCAGCAGCCTCAGGCTTCAGACTACTCCCACTGCTCAGCTAACCCAAGCATCCTGAGGCTTTAAACTCTCTCCAATATCAGACTGGCCCCTAAGCCACTCCGATTCAGACATTCACTAAACTTAGTTATCCCCCTAAGCCCTAATCCTCTTGTAAATACAGGATCTAGGCTTACATAATTCCAAACCAGTCACTGGGCCCCAGGATAAATGCTTGAGCAGTGTCAATATATCACTTGGGCTTAAACGTCAGAAAAGCACCAGAAAGGACAAGCTCTAGTTCTTTACAGTGTGATAATGATTCCTGTAACAACATCTTGCGCACCAGCCTGTCTGGCTCCATGCTTCAGTAGACCCAATGTCCAGCTCTGCTCCTACAGAACCAAGTTCCAAGGCTGTCTCAGTGGACCCCAACAATGGGCTGGTTCCCACAAACTCAGGATCCAGGACTATTCCTGTGTACCTAGCTCTCAGGCCCCTCCTGAGGGCCCAAGATCAAGGGAATTCTGCAGGGGTTTAGCCTTTGTTTTTTATTTTTTAGTTTATTTTTGAAAAAATAGTTTTTATTTTATATTTATCATAAATATACTACATTTATAAAAAATTCTATTGCATTTACCTCTTTAATTTTTATTTTATGTTTTGTATTAAATCATGACTGTGTACATGTACTGTGGTGATTTTATATACAATGTGGAATGCTTACATCAAACTGGTTAATATAACCGTCACCTCACATATTTATTTGTTTTGGTAAGACATTTATACTCTACTCTTAATAGTTTTGAATTGTACCCTTGCATTGTGCACATTAGATAAAGTCCCACTAAATACCATCCCTCCTCACAGCCTCCTCTCCCCTCCCTTCTCCCTCCTCTTCCATTTTTGTTTCTGGACTGTAGTTGTGTTTTTTCATTTGTATGAATGTGTAGGTGATTATACATTGGTTTCTTAATAGTATTGAGTACATTGTATAATATTTCTTCCATTCTTTAGATACTTTACAAAGAAGCATATGGTCTAGCTCAATCCGAATAAACATAAAGGAGGTGACATCTCCATCTTTTTTATGGCCACATAGTATTCCATGTTGTATATATATGACAATTTGTTAATCCATTCATGGGACATGAATGCTTCCATGTCTTGGCAATTATGAATTGGGCTCCAATAAACATTCTGGTGCAAGTGTCTTTGTTGAAAAATGATTTTTGATCATCTGGGTAATACATAAGAAAGAAATTGCAGGATTGAATGGTAGGTCTACTTTTAGTTCCCTAAGCATTCTCCAAACTTCTTTCCAATAAGGACGTTATTATCTTGCATTCCCACCAGCAGTACAGAAGTGTTTCCGTCTCACCACATCCACTCCAACAACTGTAGTTTTGGGATTTTTCGTGATGTGGTCTAATTTTACTGGATTTAGATGATATCTCAAAGTGGTTTTGATTTACATTTATCTAATGATTAAAGATTATGGGCATTTTTTCATGTGTTTGCAGGCCATGTGCCTGTCTTCTTCAGAGAATCTTCTACTCAAGTCTCTTGCCCACAAAGAAATGGGGTTATTTGTTCTTCTTTTATTGATTAGTTTAAGTTCTTTGTGGATTCTAGTTATCAGACCTTTGTAGGAGACATAACCTGTAAATATCTTCTCCCATTCTGAAGGCTGATTGCTTGCTTTAATTACTGTGCTTCTGGCTGTGCAGAAGCTTTTTAGTTTGATCAGATGCCAGTAACATATTTTTGGTGTTACTTTAATTGCCTCATAACAAATTCTCCTACGCCAATTTTTTCAAGCATTTCCTCTGCACTCTTTTAGTATTTTTGTAGTTTCATGCCTTAAGTTTAAATCATTTATAAAGTGAGAATCAATTTTTGTTAATGGTAAAAGGTGGACATCTAGTTTCAGTCTTCTATAGGTTGCTATTGAGTTAAACCCACACCATTTGTGAAATGGAGAATATTTCCAACAATGAATGCTTTTGATAGGCTTATCAAAGGTCAAATGATGATAAGGGGCTGGGTTCATCACCTGATTCCCTATTGTGCTTCATATATCTACCTCTTTATTTTTCTGCAAGTACCAGGCTGTTTTGATCAATATAGATTAATTGTATAGCCTAAAGTCTGGTAATATGATACCTCCCAATTTGTTTTTATTGAAGACTAATATATTGGCTATTCAAGTTTTTTTCTGATTCCATATTAAACAAGGTACTATTTTTTTAAGCTCTTTAAAGTATGACGATGGTGCTTTCATAAGGATTGCATTAAATCTGTAGATTGCTTTGGGTAGTATGGACATTTTAACAATGTTTATTCTTCCCAACCATAAGGATGGTATTTTTTTCATTTGTTAACATATTCAGATGCTTCTTTTCTCAGAGTTTTATAATTCTCTTTATAAAGATCTTGAATGTCCTTTGTTAGGTAAATTCCCATATATTTCATTTTATTTGGTACTCCTGTGAAAGGAATAGAGTCCTTGACTGTATTTTCAGCTTGATTATTGTTGGCATATACAAAGGTTGCTGATTTGTAAGTATTGATTTTGTATCCTGAGACACTGCTGTATTCTTTGATCACTTCTAAGACTTTTGTAGTTGAGTCCCTGGGGTTTTCCAGGTAGACGATCATGTCATCAACAAAGAGTGAGAATTTGATCACCTCTGACCCTTTTGAGTACCCTTGATCCCTTTCTTTTGTCTGATTGTGATGGATAAGACTTTGATTACTATGTTGAATAGAAGTGGAGACAATTGGCATCCTTGTCTGGTTCCAGGTCTGATTGCAAATCTTTTTCATTTTGCTCCATTTAATATGATATTGGCTGTGGGTTTGTGGTAGATTACCTCTATCACTTTAAGAAATGACCCATCTATGCCTATTTTCTTAAGTGTTCCTTTCATGAAAGAATGCTGGATATTATCAAAAGATTTTTCTGCATCAATTAAGAGAATAATATCATCTTTTTTAAAATTTGATTTATGTGATGTATTGTATTTATATATCTACATATATTGAATCAACCATGTAACCTTATAACCCTAGGATAAAATCAACTTGACCATGGTGTATAATTTTTTGATGTGTTAAATTCTGCTTACTAGGATCTTGCTGAATATTTTTTGCATAGATATTCATTAACAAAATTGATCTATAGTTTTCTTTCTTTGTTGGGTCCTTTCCTGATTTGTGGAACAGGATGATATTTGCTTCATAGAATGTGTTAGGAAGTATTCTTTCTTTTTCTATGTTTTGGAAAAAGTTATATAATATAGGTATTAGTTCCTATGTAAAGGTTTGGTGGAATTTTGACATGAAGCCATCTCGTCCTGAACTTTTCTGCTTTGGAAAGATTTCATATAGTTGATGCTATTTTAATTCTTAATATAAGTCTACTCAAAATGTCTAATTCTCTCTGGCTGAATCTAGAAAGGTGGCATGCTTCAAGATATTGGTGAATTTACTCCAGATTTTCATATTTCTAAGAGCAGAATAATAGAGTATTTTGTAGTAGTCATTGAGGATTTTTTGAACTTCTAAGGTGTCTGGTATTCTCCTTTATCATCATTTCTGTTTGATGTTATTAGGGATTTTACTTCTCTGTTTCTGGTTTGGTTAATCAAAGATTTTTCAATTTTGTTAATCTTTTCAAAGAAACAATGTATTGTTTTATTGATCTTCTGAATGATTCTTTTGTTTTCCAACCCATTTATTTCTGGTCTTTTTCTTTTCTTCTGCTGGGCATGGGGTTGGAATATTTTTCCTTTTCCAGTGGCTTGAGATGACCCATTAAGTTGTTGACTTGCTCTCTTTCTTTTTTCTTGTTGAAGGCTTCCAACATTATAAAATTCCCTTTTAGGACTGCTTTTCCACAGTCAGAAAGGTTTTGATCATTTGTACCTTTATTATCATTTTGTTCCAAAAAATTGGTGATTTCTTTCTTAATCTCACCTTTGACCCAGCTATCATTTTATTTATTTTTATTTTTTGGACTGGGGCTGGGTTTGAACCTCCTACCTCTGGCATATGGGACTGGCACCCTATCCTTTTGAGCCATCGGTGCTGCCTAAGACTCAACTATCGTTCAGCATGAGTTTATTCAGTTTAAAGACTTTGTTTGTGTATGAAGATTCCTGTTGCTGTTCAGTTTGACTTTTATTCTGGGATGGCCCGAGATGATACAAAGAATAATTTCTATTCTTTTTTTTTTTTTTTGTAGAGACAGAGTCTCACTTTATCACCCTTGGTAGAGTGCTGTGGCAGTGTCACAGGGCTCACAGCAACCTCCAACTCCTGGGCTTAGGCGATTGTCTTGACAGCCTAGCAAGTAGCTGGAACAACAGGTACCTGCCACAACACCTGCCTATTTTTTTGTAGTGGTTTGGCTGGGGCTGGGTTTGACCCCACCACCCTCGGTATGTGGGGTCAGCGCCCTATTCACTGAGCCACAGGCACTGCCCAATAATTTCTATTTTTGAATTTGTTGAGGCTAGACTTGTGTCCTAAGATATGATGAGTTTTGGAGGATAACCTGTAGGCTGAAATGTTCTGTAGATGTCTGTTACGTCCATTTGTTCTAGCTTCGATTTTAAGTCCACTATTTATTTGCTTAGTTTCTTCTTGGAGGATCTACCCATAACTCCCAAAGGGGTGTTCAAACCTCCAAATAGTACAGTGCAGGAAGATATCAGATTGTTCATATATGTTAGAGTTTATAAACTGAGAAGCATTCTGGTAGGAAGCATAAATGTTAATTATTGAAATATCTTCCCTTGACAAGCATATAGTGTCCATCTTTATCTTTCCTTATTTTTGTTAGTTTAAATCCAAATTTATCTGCAAAATAAAATTTTCTTATTTCCATTTGCCTGTTTTATAGATGTCCATCCCTTTTCCCTGAGTCTTTTTTTAATCCTTTAAGATAAGATGAGATATTGTATTCAACAGATATTTGGCCTGAGTTTTTGTAGCCATTCAGCCTACTTTGACTCTTTAGGGGAAGATTTAAGCCTTTCACATTAATTGAGAGAATTGATAAGCATGGTAGGGATTTAGATATTATGTTTTTCAAATGTCCAATGGATCTTTCTTATTACTTTCACCATGTGGATGTTAGGTTTTGTTCAAAAATTTCTGGGTGAGCTTACTTTGGTGGTAGACCATTATCCTGGTCATTATCTAGAATAGGTATGAGAATATCCTCAAGAACTGTTTTAGTTATGGAAAATTCCTTCAACTTGTGTAAATTAGTAAAGTATTTGACAGTTGTGATGGCCAACTGGAGCCAGCATTTGACAAAGGCTCCCATCCAGAGAGGAAAATTATGGACAGAGTGAACTCAATGAGCTGAGGGTCTGGAGCTGAGCTAAGAAAGAAGATGGATGAGTGCACATCATCCATGCCTAGGCAAGCTGAAACTCCAAGAAAACCAATTCCAGGTACATAATCCATTGACAAGAGGAAGAGAGACCCTTCCCAAGAGAGTGCCTGACTGCGTACTCTCTACAAGCAAAAACCATGTTCAGAAGATCTCTTATTTTACCACACAGGAGAGAGACACTAAACACTGGGACTCTTCCTCCAGAGAGGTCCCACCTGTGAGCATGGGCATTCTCTTGCCCAGCATAAAATTTAACAAATATTTCAATTTTGTTGAATTGAAATTTAACAATTTTGAAAATGCTGAACATCCAATCCACCCTTCCTCCCTCATCTGGAAGTCTGAAATCCTGTCCCCTGAAAAGCCCAGAGTGTTGGGGAATTCCTTAAGAGGCCTGGGTACTGTGTTGGACACTGCACAACTGCACTGAAACAGTGACTTGAGTGAAATTTGGAGGATGTAGGCAGAGAGAGACAAGCAGGAGTGGGAGAACTGTGGTGCAGAAACAGTATGTGGCAGCAACAGAGCTCACACCCTGGGTCAGATTTTGAAGAAAATCTTCCCAGACCATGGAGGCACATGTGGCAGAGTGCAGCACAGGCAGAGACACAGATTATGTGAGATTCACATATGCCCAGCAATGGTACCCACTGGCAGACTGAGTTGTGCACACTTCATGACAGATTCTGGTGGAGCACTCCCCAGATTCCATTGCAGTGGGAGAGGAGGCACTGGCTCCTCTTTGACTCTGGCAGGCACATGTCCCTGGAACCTTTGCTCACTGGAGGAAGCTAGGCCAAAGCCCAGTGGGGTTACTGGTGGCAGGGCATGGCTGAGGTGTAAGGCAAAGAAGGAAGTGCTAACCTCCTGGACTAGCCCTTTGGCTAGGTGGGCCTTACTGACTCCATTGAGCACTGGATGGAGCCACGCTCCAGCCTCTTGGGTTTTGAGGACAAAGCTGCCTGTGGATCCCTACTGTCAAATTGCTGGAGACTTGTTGAACTCTCCTAGATGAGCAGTGATTGTGCTGCCTGGGACAATCAGATTGGAACTCTTGACCTGGGATAGCTACCTGTGGAATGTCCAAGGTAGAAGTGTAGTGGTGTTGTAGTGGGAGGGACTGATTCTCCTCTTTAAGCTGTCACTGGTGTGGGGTGGTGTGAGGTATCTCAACTGCTAGTATCTCTCCCCAGCTGAGATTTCAGTTGAAATCTGAAACTCAGTAGGATTGGATTGAGGCTGGCTGAATACAAGTCAGAGCGAGCTAACTCTATCACACTAATCAAGTCCTCAGAATCTCTGGCTTCAGGTCTGAAAGGGATCTTTCTAAAGCTGTAATGAAAAACCTATAATCACCAGATCTAGCTCTTTGGGCTGGTTAATTACAATTCATGGAGCCCTCAATCCAGTCTCACACTACTAGTTTTACTAGCCAGACTGTGAAAAATAATCATGGAGCAGAACCAGCAGAAGAACTCTGGCAACATGAATAATCAGAGTAGATCAACTCCCCTAAGGAATGACAAGGGAAATACAACAGAAAGTGCCATTCATAAACCAATGGCTGAAAAATCAGGAATAGAATTCAGAATAAGGGTGACAAATAAAATTCATGGAAAGGAGGAAAAGATGGAAATAGAAATGAAGATAGTTCTCAGAAAGTTGTCTCAATAAATCAATGAATTCAAAAATAAATCATTAAGAATATGGACATAATGAGAAAATAAATAGCAGAGCTCAAGGAAATTAAAAAGCTATTTGAGGAGCTCCAAAATAACAGTTGAATACCTCAGTAATAGAGCTGATCAGGCAGAAGAAAGGATCTCTGAAATCGCAGACCTAGCCTTTAGACCAGCATCTGTGCACCCATCCTACAAGCAGGTGTAAGTGAACACAGAAACCAGGTTAAAATCCACAGCCCTGGATCAGCACTTGTGGCTCAAATGGCTAAGGTGCCAGCCACATACACCTGAGCTGGCAGGTTAGAATCCTCCCTGCGCCCACCAAACAATAAAAAATAGCCAGGTGTTGTGGCAGGTGCCTGTAGTCCCAACTACTTGGAAGGTGGAGGCAGGAGAATCACTTGAGCCCAGGAGTCGGAGGTTGCTGTGAGCTGTGATGCCACAGCACTCTACCCAGGGCAAAAGCTTGAGGCTCTATCTCAAAAAAAAAAAAATCCCACAGCCCCAGATTCTAGACCACCTCCTGTAGCTCCAGGGAGCAAGCTAGCAACCATGATACTAGACACTAGTTAACCATGAACCCAAGATTCAAGGTGGTCCCTATGACCCTAGGTTTTAGAGGGCCCAAAGTCCAGGCTTGCTCTAACAGTCCTGGGAATTAAACTCACTTACAGTATCAGGAGAGAATCTGTGCAATGATACTCCAAGACCACCTCTATAGAACCATTTTTCAGGGAACCACTTGCAGTCCTAGGATCCAAACTCTCCCCCATAGACTCAGGCTCACAGCTCACTTCAGTATTAGGCCAACCCTTGTGAATTTAGGCTCTGGGTTCATTCATGTATTCCAAGCCCTAGGCCCAACCCAAGGCAAGTGCTTGAAGACTCAGATTACAGGCCTAACCTGGTGCTAAGTCCACCCTTATAAATCCAAGCTTTAGGCTTCCACCCATGCATATAGAACACAAGTATACCTTTATGTACCAAAGCTCTAGTCCCATACTTGCAGGTGATATAAACAGGTCCACTCCAGAACATCCAAGATTCACATCAAATTCTATGTGTCTAGGTACCATAACTGAACATGGGAGTTGTATTGATCAGTTTTACTGATCCAGGCACCAGGAATGTCTGCTACAAGACACTAGTAGCGACCCTGCCCTTGGATCATGCCAGATAGCCTCCACAGAATCTGGACTAGTGAAAAATGTTCCCAGACAAAGCCAGTCTGCAAATATTGAAATAAGTCTCTTGTTCAAACACACACACACATCAATATATGGCAACAAGAAACATAAAACACCAAGAAGAAACAACAGTGTCAAAGGAATATAATAATGTCTCAGTAACTGACTAAAAATAGAGATGTGCAAAATCCCTAAAGAATAATCCAAAATGATTAAGAAATCTCAGTGAACTTCAAGAAAATACAGAGAAATAATTCAATGAAGTCAGTAAAACAATAAGCAACCTATATTGTAAAATTAACAGAAATATTGAAATTATGCAAAAAACCGCCAAACAAACAAATTCTGTGGCTAAAAAAAAAAAAAGGAATTAGAACAACACAACAACAGAATTGATAATGCATGAGAAAAATCTGTGAAATCAAAGAGAGGTTAATAGAAAATATACAAGGAGAAGATGAAAACAAGCAAAGAAGCTTGCAACATTTGTATGGCAGTATCAAGAGAGGAAATTTTCAAATGATAAGAATTTGTGGGGGAGGGGCAAGATGGCCAACAGGTGCCAGCTTCTGACAGAAGCTCCAGTCCAGATGAAAGGATAATGTCCGTAAAACACCCAATAATGTTGAAGAATGGGAGCCCAGCCGAGAGAGAAGAGTGTTATCTGCAGGATACCTCTGCAGAAGCAAGTTGAGACTCCAAGAAAGCAATCTCCAGGTAGAAAAATTGAACGAATGTTTTTTAATGCCATTTTGAACTCCCACTCCACCCTTCCCCCCACCCCGAACCCCCACCTACAGAGACAGTGATGGGGGGCCAAGAGCACCGTCCCTCACCCCTGCAGGACCAAGCGCCCAGTCCTGGCCCTGCAGCCAGAGAGTTGTTAGAACCATGTGCATTCCCTGGGCACTGGTGATCCCCACTCCCACAGTCTGAGATTTGCAAGAGTTGTATGAGTCCTGTGGATGGAGGTGGAATTCCTGGCTCTGGTCACCTGAGCTGCATGGGCCCAGAACTGCTTGCTAGTCCCACAGGTGGCTGCTGAGTTCCCTGCTCCCAGCACCTGGGCTAGGCGGGCCCAGAACTGTTTGCCAGAATGATGTCACCCCGTGGGTGGCTACCAAATTCCCCGCTCCTAGCACCTGGGTCAGGCAGGGCCAAAAATGCTTGCTAGACTTACAGGCGGCCGCCAAGTTCCCTGCTCACGGGACCCATTCCAGACGAACCCAGAACTGTTTTCTAGAACCACACATGCCCTGTGGGTGGCTGCTGAGCGCCCCGCTCCTGGCACCTGGGCTGATAGGGCCCAGAAATGTGTGCTAGACCCACGTGTGCCCCATGGGCAGCCGCTGAGTTCCCTGCTCTTAGCACCTGGACCAGGCAGGCCTAGAACTGCTTGGTAGACCTGTGGGTGGCTGCCGAGTTCCCTGGTCCTGGCACCCAGGCCAAGCAGGCCCAGAACCATTTGTGAGACCTGTTGGTGCCCAGCAGGTGGCCTGCCAAGTTTCCTGCTCTCAGCACCAGTTGGGCATGTGCAGAACTGCTTGCTAGACCTGAAGGTGGCCACCAAGTTCCCTGCTCCCAGCACCCTGGCCGAGTGGGCCCAGAATTGCTTGCCAGACCTTTGCGTGCCCCGCAGGCAGCCACCAAGTT
This sequence comes from Galago senegalensis, assembly GCA_963575145.1. NCBI lineage: Eukaryota > Metazoa > Chordata > Mammalia > Primates > Galagidae > Galago > Galago senegalensis. Next base: position 20,580 of record CAUYTI010090385.1, read on the forward strand.
TCCTGATCCTGGCATCTGGGCCAGGCAGGCCCAGAACTGCTTACTAAACCTGCAAGTGCCCTGTGGGCAGCTGCCGAGATCCCCCGCTGCCACCACCTAGGTCACACAAGCCCAGAACTGCTTACTAAAACTGCGTGTGCCCTGCAGGCAGTTGCTGAATTCTCCGCTCCCAGAATCTGGGTCGGGTGTGCCCAGAACTGCTTGCTAGACCCATGTGTGCCCTGCATGTAGCCACCAAGTTCCACACTCCTGGTATCTGGAATGGGCAGGCTAAGAACTGCTTACCAGACATGCATGCACCCTGCAGGCGGCTGCTGAATTCCCCATTTCTGGCACCCACATTAATTGGGCCCAGAACTGCATGCTAGAGCCATGTGCTCCCAGCATACCTGGACAGCAACCTGAGAATTACAAGAGGACAGTCAGCTGAGAGGGAATCATAGTAGAATGGCTGTACCCCGAGGTGGAGAACAGCAGCTGTAGCAGAGGGAACAATAAGACTCACACCCCTGAGGCTCTTCAGGACAGCCACACTCTGCCTCTCTGGGCAATGAGTGGAAGCCAAAACCTTCTCCTGTGGCAGCCACTGACTGAATGGTTCTGATACGGATTCCAAACAGTGTAAATTCAGTATGGGGCAGAATCAGCAGAAAAACTATGGCAACTTGAATAACCACAGTAGATCAACTCCCTCAAGGAAAACTGGGGCAGATGCAATTGAATACCCCACCCATAAACATATGTCTGAGATATAAGAAATCAAGTTCATAATGTGGATAGCAAATACAATTAACAGAATGGAAGAAAGGAGGAAATTAGAATTTCAAGAAATTATTCAAAAGGTTACTCAAGAAATTAATCAAAAGATATCTCAAGACAATATTCAAAAGATGTCTCAAGAATTCAATGATTTCAAAGATAAAATGACTAAAGATTTTGAAGCACTAAGGCAAGAATTTGTAGCCCTCAAATATCTGAAAAATATGGTAGAATTCCTTGGTAACAGAGTGGAATAGGCAGAAGATAAGATCTCTGACATTGAAGACAAAGCTTTTGAAGGAGTGCAAGAGCACAGAGATGAAAAGAAATGGAGAGCAAAACAGATCTTTCTCTCAGAGAGCTCTGGGATAATTCAAAGAAAACTAATATTCACCTTATAGGAATCCCTGAAGGCGACAAATTTGCTTCACAAAACACAGAAGCTCTTCTTCATGAATTTATGAAAAAGAACTTTCCAGACATTCCAAGAGATTCTGAAATTCATATACCAGACAGTTTCAGAACCCCAGCATGACTCAACCCAAATAAGACATCCCCCAGGCACATCATAATTAACTGCACTAAAGCTAATATGAAAGAGAAAATTCTGAAAGCAGTTAGATGTAATAAAACCATAACCTACAAGGGGAAGAGTATTAGAATGACTGCAGATCTCCCTGCTGAAAACTTTCAGGCTAGAAGAGGATGGTCAGTGACTTTTAATCTCTGAAAACAAAATAACTTTCAACCCAGGATCCTGTATCCAGCTAAACTGAGTTTCATTTATGATGGAGAAATTAATAACTTTAATGACATTCAAATGTTGAAGAAATTTACCATAAATAAACTAGCTCTGCAGGAAATTTTCAAACCTATCTTCCATAATGACAAGTGCAATCCTCCATCACAAAAGTAAATTCACTCAGAAACTTTTTAACAAATTCCAACTTCCACATTGGTGAAAGGATTAAAAATGTCTACTGGACTTTCGAGCAACTCAAGGATCAATATTTCACCAGGTCTATCAATAATTTCAAACAATGTGAATGGCTTAAATTATCCTCTAAAGAGGCACAGATTGGCTGATTGGATACAGAAACTCAGACTGGACATCTGCTGTGTTCAAGAACTGCATTTTACTTTAAAAGACAAATATAGACTCAGGTGAAGGGATGGTCATCTATATTAAAGGCAAATGAAAAGCAGAAAAAAAGCAGGTGTTGCAGTATTATTCACAGATACAATAGGGTTTAAACCAACAAAAGTAAGCAAGAATAAGGATGGGTAATAATCAGTATGATGAGATCTCAATTATCAATATCTAAGCACCCAACCAGAATGCACCACAAATTAGAAGAGATACTCTAACAGTCATGAGCAACTTGATATCTCTGAGCTCCATCATAGCTGGAGATTTTAACACCCCTTGGCACTATAGGTCCTCCAATAAGAAGCTGAGCAAAGAAATTTTAGATTTAAATTTAGCTATTCAATTTTTGGACCTAACAGACGTCTACAGCACATTTCATCCTAACAAAACTGAATATACATTTTTTCTCATCAGTCCATGGAACATACTCCAAAATCTATCACATCTTAGGTCATAACTCTAACTTCACTAAATTTAAAAGAATAGAAATTATTCCATGCATCTTCTTGGATCGTAATGGAATAAAAGTTGAACTTAGTAACAACAGGAGTCTGCAGACTCATACAAATACATGGAAACTAAATAACCTTATGCTGAATGATAGATGTGTCAGAGATAAGATCAAAAAGTAAATTAACAAATTTTTAGAACAAAACAATAATGAAGTCACGAGTTATCAGAACCTCTGGGATACTGCAAACACAGCCCTAAGAGGGAAATTTATAGCACAGCAAGCCTTCCTCAAGAGAACAAAAAGAGAAGTTAACAACTTATTGGGACATCTCAAGCAATTGGATAACAAAGAACATTCCAATCACAAATCCAGCAGAAGAAAAGAAATAACCAAAATTACAGCAGAATTAAATGAAATTGAAAATAAAAGAATTATACAACAGATCATTAAGTCAAAAAGTTGTTTTTTTGGAAAGGTCAATAAAATAGATAAATCTTTGTCCAAGCTAACCAAGAAAAAAAGGAGTAAAATCTAATTTCATTAATCAGAAAGGGTAAAGATGAAATAACAACAGACCCCCTAGAAATTCAAAAAATCCTTAATAAATATTACAAGAAACTTTATTCCCAGAAATACAACAATCTGAAAGAAATTGACCAATACTTGGAAGCATGCCACCTCCCAAGACTTAGCCAGAATGATGTGGAAATGCTAAACAGGCCTATATCAAGTTCTGAAATAGCATCAATTATAAAAAAAAATACATAAAAAGAAAAGTCTGGGACCAGATGGCTTCATGTCAGAATTCTACCAAACCTTTAGAGAGAAACTAGTACCTATATTATTCAACGTTTTCCAAAATACAGAAAAAGAATACTACCCAACATATTCTATGAAGCAAACATCACCTTGATACCCAAACCAGGAAAAGACTCAACAAGAAAAGAAAATTATACACCAATATCACTAATGAATATTGATGCAAAAAATATTCAACAAAATTTTAACCAACAAAATCCAGCAACACATCACACAAATTATACACCACGACCAAGTGGGTTTTATCCCAGGATCTCAAAGATGGTTCAACATACGTAAATCTATAAATATAATTCATCACATAAATAAATTACAAAACAAAGACCATATGATTCTCTCAATTGATGCAGAAAAAGCTTTTGGTAATATCCAGCATTCCTTCATGATCAGAATACTTAAGAAATCTGGTACAGAAGGGATATTTCTTAAACTGTTAGAGGCCATCTACAGCAAACCCACAGCCAATATTGTATTCAATGGAGTGAAATTTAAATCATTTCCACTCAGATCAGGAATGAAGCAAGGTCATCCATTGTCTCCACTGCTCCCACTGCTCTTTAAGATTGTAATGGAAGTTTTAGCCATTGGAATTAGGGAAGAAAAGGCAATTAAGGGCATCCATATAGGGTCAGAAGAGATTAAACTTTCACTTTTCACAGATGACATGATTGTATATCTGGAAAACGCCAGGGATTCAAATATAAAACTCTTAGAAGTCAGCCACGTACACCTAAGGTGGCGGGTTCGAATCCCCAGCCCGGACCCACCAAACAACAATGACGGCTGCAACCAAAAAATAGCTGGGCGTTGTGGCGGGTGCCTGTGGTCCCAGCTACTTGGGAGGCAGAGGCAAGAGAC
>CAUYTI010090386.1:0-39234 GCA_963575145.1 Galago senegalensis
GGCTGCAACCAAAAAATAGCCAGGCGTTGTGGCGGGCGCCTGTGGTCCCAGCTACTTGGGAGGCTGAGGCAGGAGACTCGCTTGAGCCCAGGAGTTGGAGGTTGCTGTGAGCTGTGATGCCACGGCACTCTACCCAGGGGGATAGCTTGAGGCTCTGTCTAAAAATAAATAAGTAAATAAATAAATAAAGCATTAGACAAAATTTTTAAAAATTCAGGAAGCACCTAGAATCCCACTACTCTCAACATGAACTTCGTATCCCCCTCACCCTGCCACCCCAGTCCGTCCCACTCTCTCTGGCTTTTACAAAGCTTGACACCATCAAGAAGCACCAGAGAGCAAGGGGCTCTGTCCCCAGGTGGGCGGCCAGCACCTGGCTTGTGAGCAAGTGGACTGGATGGGGGTGGGGGCAAGGAAGCAGAGGCCACACATTCCTGCTGTGCCACCATCTCGGCCTCTACATGGCAGTGCGGTCACCGTCCTTGCTGGTCCCTTCTGCAAAAAGACCGGTTTCCTGAGCTAGGCTCAATCTTGGGAAATCTAGATCACTTCCTTGTTATTTTTTTCTTCTTAAACTTTCTAATATAAATAATACCTCCCTTCTGAGCTGATGAGAAACGCCTTAATACCCATAGGAAAAGTGGAACTGTTGTGATAACTTAAAAGTGTGAAGCCACTTCAAGAAAACATGAATAAAAGATGATCCACCATCATGGAGGAAATATTTGTGAAGTACGTAATAGCCAAAGGGTCACTATCCTTCACACGTAAGGAGCTGGTAAAAATCAATAATAAAAAGCTTTAAAATAGAACAAAGGGTAAAGAATATGAATTTGCAGGAGAGACACGCAGCTAGACACCATCAGCAATGCTGCATCTCACTTATACACAGAAATGAAAATCAAATGATTTTCCCCCCACTGGATTGGAAAAAATAAACAGGATCAAACACATCTTATTTTGCCAAAAGTGTGGAGAAAGGGGCCTCTCATTTTACAAAGGTGGGAGTAAATAAGTAAGGTAATAAATTAGTATAACTATTTTGGAGAGCAAATTGGCAAAATAAAAAACTTAAATGTGCTTTTACCCACCACACAAATGTTTAAAAATTACACTTTTATTTTCTAAATCTTATTTTCAAGAATCAATTGTAAAGGATAACAGCCAACCACAAAGGACAGGCCTGTTATTCAAGACAGCAACATAGTGGGAAAAATACAGAGCACAGGACATGGGCCCCGCTCCACGCTGGGACCTAGCTGAGCTAAGAGGGCAGGACCTCGGGATCCCCACTCTGCACCACGACCTGGCTGAGCTAAGAGGGCAGGACCTCAGAGATTCCACATAGGGACAAGAAGGGCTGGCCCTCAGTTTTCCAACCTGGATCGAACTTTGCCTTTTCTGCTACACTGTTTGAAATATTTATAACTGGTAATAATTTGTAATTACCAAAGCTATAAAAAGAGACAGGTAGAGACAGGCATAAATCAAACACTGCTACACTGACTCAGTGCAGTGAGACCTCTGTGCATTTCCCTCTGACTGGGGCTCAGGGTGGACAGGCCACACCATGCACACCCTCTCTCTGATCCTGGCCCGTCCTGCCCAGTGGTCTTCCCTGAGAGCTAGTGTTCAAGTTCATCACAGACGTACAAAACAATCGTATTTCAGTGCAATAGCAAACCTATCAGAAGGTAAAACGTCCTGCTTCTGACACGCTCACTCATTTCAATCCTGTCCTGTAACATTTTCAGAGTCCAGGGGGCCTCAGTTCCCTTCAACAAGCCCCCGCCCCATTGCCTTGTCTCCTGCAAGCAGACGACCATGTCTGGCTTATTTCATGCCCTGATTTTGTCCCTAGTGCAACAAGAAGGGTGAGGGGAGGCAGTAATCAGAACCTTTTCAGAATAGTAAGGAGAAACACTCCTTAGATCTGAGAACAGCCTGGGAGGTATCCCTGGGCACAGCTCAGTAGCCGCCACCAGCCCATGGTTCTGACCTGTCCTCAGGCCAGGCCAGCTGCTGGGAGCAGATGCTGGGAGCTGTTTGCTGTGAGGGGCACACGCTGCCTGGCCTGGCCACACAGCATAGGCGTACCCTCTAGACCAGGGGTGCTCACCCTGCTGCAGTCACAGGCTGCATGCTGATTCTGTAAGGACTTTTTAATTATTATTTATTTATTGCTTATCTGTGGTACAGAGTATCACAAAACATAGGCATGGAACTTTTTTTGGCTCATCAGCTTTTGTTAGTGTCTGTGTATTTCACGTGTGGCCCAAGACACCTCTTATTCTTCCAAAGTGGGCAGAGAAAAAACAAGGTTGGACGCCCCTGCTTTAGACTTGTCCCTTGCTTCCCAGCCCTTATGTTGGGCAGCCAGGCCTGGCTCCCCACTCTGGGTGGCATCACCTCACCATCTCTTGCTAGGGACCCAGCAGCCAGCTCCTCACGCCAGTCTCCATCCTTGGCTGAGGGCTCAGCTCCTCCTGATTTTCAATTTAGCTCTGATGCCTTAAGTTGAAATTTCTCTTTGGTATGATTTTTGGGAATTAAAGAGTGAGCTCTGCATACAGGAATGAGCCTGTGTATGCCCTGGAAGGTACCAGAAGAAACTGCAGTCCATGTGGGGCTGGAGCAGGAATGCAGGGTTAGGATGCTAGGAGAGCCCTGGGCTGACGTGGTGGGCAGGAAGGGGTCGCAGCTTTCAGAACCTTCTGCACTGAGGCTGTCTAGGACCAAGCAATAAGGCTGTAGGCAGAGTGACATCATGGCAGAGGGGAGGAGGGTACCATAGAGACAACATCACCCTCAGACACAACCAGGAACAAAGACCCCAAGGACCCCAACCTGAGTGTGGGATCAACTCCTCCTCGGCATGGTGACATTAGCTCCACCTGTGTCCACCTGGCTGGGCCCAGGCTGCCCGAGAGCTGGTGAAATACGGTTTCTGGGTGAGGGTGTTTTGTAAGAGGTCAGTGTTTTGACTGGTGGCCTCAGCCCACCCATGGAGGGCCTGACAGAACCACAGGTGAGGGCAGGAATTGCTCTGTCTCTTCCGGAGCTGGGACGTCCATCTTCTCCTGCCCCTGGACTGGGATTTACACCATCAGCTCCCCTGGGCCTCAGGCATTCAGCCTTGGGCTGGAACTACACCACCGGCTTTCTGGAGTCTCTAGCCAGTGGATGGTGCATGGTAGGACTTCACCTCCATCACTATGAGCCAACTTCTCACTTTTGGTCTGTTTCTCCAAAGATTCCCAACACCCCACCATGGTCCAAACCACATTGATGCTTTGCAAAGACAGTGGCAGCTGGTAGCCACTGGTCTCCCTGTCCTGGCCCCAGCTCTGACCCCTCAGTGGGCCTCTCCGCTACACTCAGGAGGCTTCTGCTAACATAATCCTCACCTCTCCTCAGTACCACCTCCATTATGGCCCACAGCAGACGCAGAGCAAGCCGAAGGGGTCCACCTGGCTGTCACCTCTCCATTCTCTGGCCCACTGCCCCCTCCTCCTGCCACTCCAACCACATAGGCCTCCTGAATGAGGGGCAGTAACATGAGGCTGCTTCCTGTGCTAGAAGGGTCTTCCCTTGGACGTACACCGGCTCCTCCATCCTAACTTCCACCAGGCCTTCCCTTGGACGTGCCCTGGTTCCTCCATCCTAACTTCCACCAGGCCTTCCCTTTTGCCCAGACACTCTCTAAAATTCTAAGACCCCCTCCCCCATGCATTCCGTATCCCCTTCCCAGAATGGTTTTTTCCTTGCACTAGTTATCATCCAACACACTACCTGCTCTATTCTCTCATCCCATCTTGTCTGCCTCCCCCACTGAAACACCAGATCCCCCAGGCCGGGGAGTTTTAGTTATTTTGTTTGCTACTATGTCAGTGCACAGGGCAGCTCCCAGCACACTAGGATGAAAGTCCTGTTGAGTGGAAGACCACTTCTTCCCCAGGGGATCGGGTGAAAGCAGGTGCTCCTCTCTGGGGCACAGTCTACCTCCTGAGAACAGAGACACCAAGGAGAATAATTATAGGAGTGGTTATTATTATAAAAACACACTCAGCCAGCCAGCTCTGCTGGACACACACAGAGTCACAGAACCACATGCTTCAATCTGCTGAGAAACCACACTCTGGGTTTAGGCCCTCAGTCTCTCCGGGACTCCAGAAGGAAGTTGACACAGGGTTCCCCCATTCAGGGCTGGAAAAGACCTGTTTTCTAGGCCTAAGCAAATATACTTTTCCTCTCCAAACTTCACTCTCTGAATAAAGCAAGAGAGGAGAAAGCAGTTTTTCTAGTATTTCGTGTAAACTAGGCCTCTTCAGGAGTGCATTTCCTGCTCCTTTGGCCTGGAGCAGAAGGACTACATTCTCTTATTAACACACTCATTCATTTCAATCAACATTGAAGTCTGTCAAGTGCTGGCCAAATGTAATTCTCAAGATCTGCCTATTGACAAAACAGCATATATAACCCCTAGACAAAAAGACCCACCCAGGGACTTCCCACTTGGGTCTCCCCTCCTTCTGGCAGAGGCTCTGGTCCCTTTCATTCCTTTCTGTCTAATAAAGCCGATCTTCTCACTGATCTGTGTGTCCTCGGTTCATTCTTCAAATCTCTAAGACCAGGGACCTACTGCATAAAGGAATTCTGCCAACAAAGGGATTAGAGGAGACCAGGCCGGCTACAGTAAGGTCTGGAGCATCTGCTGGTGAGACTTCCACGCAGGCAGTGTACAGAGCCCCCCCTCCAGATTAGCCCAGGTAGTGCCAAAACATTGACAACAGATTGAACTATTAATTACAGTGCTCACTTCACTTATCTGGGGACATATTTTCACATGGTAAATCAGGTGGCCCACTGTGACCCACCTCAACAGCCTCCAGGCCCCCTTCCCAGTCCCAGTCAGTGAAAAAGCCAATCTCACACTCTGACACGGGCCTTCACTATGCTGGAATTGTGGGCAAATTGTGAGAGCAGGCAGGGGAACATGAAGTGACATGTGAGCTGGACTAACCAAAGGCAGTGAATGACCACGGACTTCACCTAAGTAGTCACCTCTATGGATGCCCCAAGGACAAATGGGGAGTTCTTACTTTCTCCAGGGCCCCAGCCCTGGCCCATGCTCCAGATGGCCAGAAGGAGTCTGTAAAGCCAGTGACTGTCCACCAGGTGGAGAATGGGATGACCAGAGAAGGCAGAGGAAATGACCGCTGGCCATGGCTAGTTAGCCTGGTTAGCCTGGCTCCCGCAGGCCTGGAAGGGAGGGAGGAGGCCGGGTGCACTGGGCTCTCTCTCAAGCAAAACCCAGACACTCAACAGATGGGAAGTGGTGGTGTGGAATTCAATTCCAACGAAACAATAAACTGGTTTTGCCACTTGCTTCCAAAAGCAACACGCTCTAAGAACTAACTCACACACACACACACTCTCTCTCTCTCTCTCTCTCTCTCTCTCTCATTCCCACCAGGATAGCTCCAGGAGAGCTGGAGAGACACAGCCCCTTCTGTAATCTGCAGGTCGAGAGGCTGCCCCAAGTGCCCCCCCCCACCCGCCCCACTGTGGCAATTAATAAAGGGGGATTCAGGAGAGGGGGCTGCTGAATCGGGCCTGAGGCTGGGTGATCCTCGCTCTGGCTACAGAAAGGACGGAAATAAAATTGCCATTTCAGCTCGGGTGCAGCTGCCAGAGGCTGACACCCCCTAAAACGCACAGAAGACTTAGGGAAAGGATGTGGATGAATGAGAAGGGAAATTTCCCATTTTCTATTCAAATGGGAGAGAGGAAGCCTGAACGTTTCTGGTGCTAAGTGGGCTTGGGTCTGGGTAACAACCATAGCAACGGCTGGGGCCATTGTCAGCCCAGTCTGCTGATGGCTGGCTGACCACGTGGGAGGCAAAGGTGGTCCTATGGATATCTGTCCAGAGGACATCTGGAGACAGGCTGCCGACCTGGCCCTGGCCCCAAGGTGGCTGGAGTCAAAAGGAAGAAGAAGGGGGTGTGCCTTAAAGTGGGAAGAGGAGGGTGAGGGAGAGAGGAGAGAGACGGAAAGGGAGCGGAGAGATTGAGAGGGAGGGAGGGAGGCAGAGGGGAGGCGGGCGGCTGGGAGGAGGAGCGCTCGAGCCCGGAGCGGCCGAGCGCTAGCGGAGCCGGAGCTCGAGAAAGGAGGAGGAGGCGGCGGAGGCGGCGGAGGCGGCGCGGAGACCCTACGGCACAGCGGCTCTGGTTGGCTGCGCGCCCCCGCCGCCCCCTCCCGCTCCCCGCCCTCCCGGTGGCTGGCCTCGGAAAGTACAGTAAAAAGTCCAAGTGCAGCCGCTGGGCACAAGATGGGATCCGGCTCTTCCAGCTACCGGCCCAAGGCCATCTACCTGGACATCGATGGGCGCATTCAGAAGGTACTCCTCCCCGCCTCGCCGCGGCCGCGCCCCCGCTACGCTGAGCCCCGCCGGGGGACAGCGCTGGGAGCTCGAGGGACAGAGCCCGAGGACACAGGGACAGTGGGGGGGGGGAGCTGTCTGTGAGTCCGCGCGGCCCAGGTCTGGCTGCGGCCTCCGTGCACTCCGCTCCGCTCCGCCAGCTTGGGCCTCCAGCCGGGGCGCGGGATGGGCTCCCCAAGCGCCGGCTTCCTGCGAGAAGGGGCAACCCGCGGGGTGGGGGGCATTTTTCTTTTTCATAGGCAGAGCTTTTAAAAAAAATTGGGAGGGTTAGGCTGAGTTTTTACATTCAAAGGTTGGTACAGTAAGCCTTTAATTTCTGGTGGAACGACCTCCAGGTCAGACATTCCCAGACCTGCGGGACAGCCCCTGGATCACTGTCAGTGGAGGGCGCTGGCGGGAGGGGGCAGGTGTGAGGGGCAGGCCAGCGTGGCAGGGGCTGATCCCCACCTCGTCCCCGCGGACGGTCAGCCCAGACAGCAGAGGGGCACTGGGACTCCTACAGTTTCCCAAATGCAGAGAGACTGGGTGCCTGTGGGTCCTGTTCTACAGATCACCTGCCTTCCGGTTTGGAGATGGGAAGTCCTCCAAGTGTTGGGTTTTCCTAACCAACTTAAGTTACACAGGAGAGGGCTTCAGAACAGACTCCCCCTTTGTTCAGGCCCCCTCCCTTGCTAGCCCCCTCCCCCGTCCCTGGACCCCTCCTTCTGATTGGCAGAGAGGGACAATGAGCGAGCTGGGTTGCTGAGGGATTCTCCTTAGCTCCCCCTAAAGTCCCTGGGGAAACGCCATTGTGAGGAAATTGTTCCCAGACCCCACGGACGTTTGAGAAGCCTGAGTGAGCCCCCTGAGTGAGCCCCTGCTTCTCACCTGGCAGTGGAGGGAGCACTGGGCGCAGAGGGAACCCGGGCAGATGCCCCAGCCAGGCGCAGAGTAGGCACCTGCCAGGTCTGGGGCTCTCCGGTTCTCAGATGTGCACTCAGCCACCTTAATCAGCAGATTTAAGCCAAAAAGCCACCTCGCCCTGGATCCAGCTTGGTTGTTCCCCTTGAAATGGGAAGTGCAGCCCTGCTTCCCTCGCTGCAGCCACTTCACAGACTCAGACACCTGAGAGTAGGGAGCATCTTCCAGACAGGTGTCAACTCCCCATTTCATCAGTGGTGAGCAGTTAGTCAATGGCAGGTGCCCAACTAGACCCAGCTGCCCTGACTTCCAGGACCAGGTGCCTGCAGCTAGATAGAAATGTAATAGCTTCCCTGCTTCCCACGGGAAGGAACGCACCTCCCTTAAATATTTCCCTGCTCCAGTGTGCACACACAAAGATGAACACACATGCTGCAGTCACACACATCCACTCACAAACATGCACACCAACAAAGGCATGCACACACATGTATGCACATATACACACGTGGACATAGAAAGACGTGTGTGCACACACCTCCATGTATACATACACACACGTGTGTGCACATGCAGACATGCACTCATGGACATGAGCACACTTTTTCTTCCCCAACAGATGAGAATTTAGACAAAACTTGACTTTTTAAAATTTTTTTTAAAGAGGCAAATTGTTACCAGGTCAACGATGTCAGGTCCCTCCTTAAAACTTCCCAAATGTGTCCCAGCAGCACGTATCTTGGAAGTGGGTTAAAAATGGAGGGTAAGAGGGGAAGCCCAGCCGGATGTGGCAGGTGGGACTGTTTCTCCCAGTTGACACATCAGTGCTGTTATGACCTCCAGGAAAGAAGCCCCGGGATGGGGGCACCTGCACTCCCAGAGGCGAGTCTCGTGCTGAATGCTGGCTCCACCACTTTCTGTGACCGTGACCATGAGTGCAAGCAAGTCACTGGGCTGCTGGGGGCTGCTTGCCTGTGCAGAAGGGTTGACAACATCTGCTCTTAGCCTGTCACAGGAAGTGAAGGGGAGGATGCCAGCAGCGCCTGACATCGCCACACCACTGGCGTTAAGCACTTTCTCTGTTCTGTAAATGTCCTGTCTCCAGTACAAACAGGGAGGAGGCACTGTGGTCTCACGCCTCTGCTGCCTGCAGGTCCACTGCTTGTCCCTGGCCTTGCTTCTTGCCCTCCACCTCATGTTTTAAACCCCATAGGGCGGGCGTGCTCCTCATTGCACTTTCAGCCGTGCTGGAGAGCGGATGCACTGGGGGTTTGGAGCATGATGAGCTCTCCCTCACTTCCCAGACTGGCTGTAGCAGCTCAGCCCTGCGGAGAGCACCCTCTGTAGTGCTGACATCAGCTGCCATTCTGAACAAAAGCTGCAGGTCCCCGTGTGAGGTGCCTGCTGCGTTCTGCCCCTGTGCTGTTCTGCACCCCAGGCATCAGTCCTGCTGACGGGCCGAGCCAGAGGCTCTTATGTTGTCTGTGCTCTTGATCCCTTTAGTTCCTAACCCCCGGCCACTCTAGCTTTCTCCTGAGAGGACAGGAGAGAGGAAAAGGAGGTGACATCTACTCCAGCAAAGCTTAGGGTAGAAGATCTGAAGTTTTCTCAGGGAAGGCCCTGGGCTGGACGTGCCTCATGTCCTGTCTTTGCCCAGCCTATAAAGCTTGTCCACAGGAATCGGGGGCTGCCGTCTCTGTCCCTCAAGGTTGTACAGCAGCAGCTTTTGGGGCTGGGGCAGCTTGTCTACTGGATCAGGCCTCCGAGGTGGCTGAACACTGGTGCCCTGGAGTCAAATGGTGTCTCATTCTCACCACCTCCACCTCCAGTGTTGAGGATGTCACCTCCCTGTGTCACTGCTGTCTCAGTTATAGAGAGGGGGATCACAGTGGTGTTGCCGTCGTAAGAATTCCATGGGGTGGGGCAAATCGCCTAGTCAGAGGCCACATGCGTGTGTACAGCGCCTGCCAGGTGCTGAGTGTTGGGGTCCAGAGTGAATGTGACATTCAGGGTCCGTGACAAGCCCCATTAAGCGATAGCTCCCCAGGGTGTCCCCTCTGGCCTGGGTGGGTGCCAGGCCTCACCCCCCTGAAAAGCAGGGTGGCAAACAGCAGCAGGTGCTACAACCCAGGTAGCCAGCAAGGGGCCCAGGTTGCCACCACGGGCAGGGCTTGAGGGACAGTGGAGATCAACCTTGGGAGGGAGGAGCCCTTTGTGCAGACCAGGTGGCCACCAGGACGACCTGGGTCAGGAGCTGTTGATTCGCCCAAGGACGGTTTCACCAGGCCAGTGGTTCGCCATGTGCCCCTCAACTGAGCCCTCCCTCAGAGAAGCTGTTGAAGGGGGTAGGTGGGGCTCCTGCGCCTGCGGGGTGCTTTTGCTTTCCTCAGCCTCCGCTGGCCTCAGAACCTGCCTCTCTCTCCTGCTATGGGGAAGGGTGTGCCCACCCAAGGATGTCAGGGCCAGTGACCTTGGCTCTGGGGGATGAGAATGCCTTCCAGATATGGGCTTGAGTTTGCCAACCTTCTGAATGAGCAAAAGCAGGGCCCTGAGGGCCTTGGGCTTGGGTCTGGTGAGAAGCCACATCTGGGCGAGACTGAGCACCCTGGGCTGGTAGGCGGGTCCCTCGGGGCGGTCCATGTCTTCCTACCCACCTCCTGCCCCCTCAGCAGCTCAGGGCTGCTGTGCAGCTGGAGCTGGCCTTAATGTGTAGATAGCCACTGAGTCAGCCAAGCTCCTTCTACTCTGAAACATGGGGATCCCCCTGTGTTCCCACCGACGAGAAAGGCAGCATTAGGACACGGCTGGAGTGAAGACCCTTCCCAGTTCCCAGTTTGCCATGGTAGCTGTGTCCCACCTGCCACTGCCCCTTTGGTCAGCCAGAGCCCAGGGCTCAGTCTTCTCAGCACTGGCATGTGGGGCTACTCATGACTGTTCCGTCTTCTACCCAGTCTGGTCCCAGTCGGGGCCCAAGGTCAGACTTGGTGGGTCCCCTAGATGTTCCCCTTTGGCTCGGCCCTCCCCCTTGCACTTGGAGACCCTGTGGGCCACCTCCAGCTTGTAGGCCCAGGGAAGCTTTCTCCTAGCTTCCTGCTTCTCCCTGTCCCCGCCCTGCCCAGGCCTTGTCCCCCAGTGGCCTCCAGGCCCCTCTGCCTTCATTTCCTGCCTTTGGCACAAATGTGAGGTGGAGTTTCAAGCTGACTGTTTAGGTCAGGGGTCCTCAAACTTTTTAAACAGGGGGCCAGTTCACTGTCCCTCAGAACATTGGAGGGCCGGACTGCAGACCTGGGACAAGTTGGCTGATAAGCTAAAGTGACCAGACGTCCTGCTTTTGGTGGGACAGTCCCAATTTTTAACAATTTGTCCCATGTCCCATGGCGTTTTAAAAAGGTCTCGATTTTTGGAAAGAATGCACAAACAGGTGGGAGAACAGGAAGGGAATATACGGTTCTCGGCTGCCATGTGGCTATTTCACCAGGATATGAGTATTATATTATTTTTGTTAATTTTATAATGTTAAACTGTAATAATAACAAACAATTGTTGAGAAGTGATTATCGAGAAGTGCTTATCAAAGTTTGCATTGTTGTCAGGCCCTGCCCTGCCCCACCCCCACCCCACCCCTGTCAATGGTGTCCTGCTTTACCAATGTTAAAATCTGGTCACTTTATGCTAAGCAGGATAGGCAGCGGCAGCAAAAACACCCGACGGGCCAGATAAATGTCCTTGGCAGGCCACATGTGGCCAGCGGGCTGTAGTTTAAGGATGCCTGGATCTCAAATGCCCTGTTTGAAGAGTTCACCTGCTCCGGCCCAGGCCAAGTTGGAGGCATGTGCCTGCTGTGCCCACGCACACCGTGCCCTTTACCCAGTTGTGTGGGTCTCTGCTTGCTCTGCAGGGACACCCCATGGCTGGGCTCACCATCCCAGTCTTTTGGCCCAGCATGGCCAGCTTCTCCCCAACCCAGGCTCGTGGCAGCTCTCCTTGGCCATCATCCCCAGTGCTAGCATATTGTCATCTTCCTGTTCCTTGTTTATAATTTCAGATATTTAAACATTTGAAAATGGTAATATAAGTTCATTGACCAAGAGAAGCTGGAGAAAGTGGGTTGTCAGTATAAGAATTGGGGGGTACCCATGGGGGACAGGGAGCATTTTCACTGCAGGCCTCTTTGTGTCCTGAGCCCCAGCTGGGGGTGACTTCTGCACCTCCACTGGGGAAAGCCGGGCTGTGAAGGTCAGTGAGCATCTCAGTTGTTGGTTCCTTTTCCCACAAGCAGTCCCAGCCATTAGTGCCGACTGCCAGAGATGCTCCAGCAGGCACTGTCCCCAAGGAAGGACTGGAAACGCGGTCCCTCCAAGCACTGGCCAAGGACGTACTGCTGGCCTCCCCTCCACTTTGGTGTGGCCTCTTTGGCCAGACATTTCCCGGGTCCAGAGATCTTGGAGGGGATGACTTGGGGGCTGACTCTTCATGACCTGGAGGGGATGACTTGGGAGCTGACTGTTCATGACCTAGAAACCCCTCAGACTAAATGCAGGGCTGCCCTATCTCGGCGGGCTCCTGTGCTCCAGGCAGTCACAGGGGGTGTGGGGGCTGGTCCTGAGACAGACGGCTTCACTCTGTCTGGCTCTGCTGCTTGCCAGCTAGGAGGCCTGGCCGTCTTTTATCCTTAGTGAAGTGTGTGAACAATGGTGTCTCCCCTAGGGTGACCATGCAGATGACACTGAGCAATGTGGGTGCAGAGCGGAGCAGGCACGTGAGGAGGCCCAGTAATGCCCTCTCTGGTCCTGCAGGCGTGGGCGCTGCACAGCCCCAAGGCACTTCTCATGCCCAAACCTGCTGATTTGCAGATGTGGATGAAGCCATGGCAGGAGCCTTCCTGACATTGATTTTGTGACTCTCCTGAGTCCACTGTGACTCTAAACCCCTAGGTAGCCATGAAGAGGGAGGCAGTCCTTAGGGCCCCAGACCCTGGGTGCCACTGCCCAGGCACCTTTGTCTCCAGTCTGGGCTGTCCAGTTTGTGTTGTGGCCTCAGAGGTGCAGGAGACAGCTCTGGTGTTCTGCAAGAGAAACCAGACTCAGAAGGGCATGGTGTCCCCACCGGTGCCTCAGATGAACTGGCATGCAAATGAGAGATGGAACAGGGACACAGCAGTGGGGATGCCTTGGGGCACAAGCTGTGCAGGGAGGCAGCAGAGAGCAGACACCTTCTAACCTGGGGTCACTGAGAGCCTAGACCCCACGGCCCCATCCTGCCCGGGAATGGAAGACACACCACAGGGAACCCTCACCACACGGAACCGTGCCCCAACCAAATGCTCACTCACCTGGCTGCAGGTAACCCAGCAGGCCTCACCCCTGGGGAATCAGGAAGGTCTTCGGCATGGAGGGCCAAGACAGTCCCCAGAATGCATAGAGGGACCCCAGGCACCCCCCTAGATAAGACAGCGGCAGCTGGCCAGCCAGTCCTACCCCAGATGAGGGGTGTCTGTGCTCTGGGGCTTCCTCCCAACTCAGCCAGACAAACAGCCGGGCAGTGCAGGGCTTCAGCTGCACAGAGGCAGGCGCTGGAGCCTGTGAGGACAGCTGCTCCCAGGACGCAGTCCATGAGTTAGTGCTAAGCTTGTGAAGGATTGAGACACAGCACACCCCTTGCTCAGCTCAGGACTGTCCACCTCCTGCTTTTGTGTTTGAGCTTCTACACCTCCAGGGCACCCCATCTTTTTTCAGGACAAAGCATTCTAAGACAGCTCACAGGTGAAGATCCGCAGGAGTTTGCCCAACACCTGCACCTCTTCCTGGGCGCCCCACTACACGGCTACACTGTGGGTCACTGTCCCAATGCACCAGCTGCCCTGGAGGTGACTCCCAACACCTTTGAGCTCAGAAAGAAGCATTTCCAGTTGCAGTACAGCTTACTGGCCTAGACCCCAATCCCAGATTCCTGTCCCCCTCCCCTGCCGTGACTCCTCTTCCCAGATCCCAAAGCAGGACAAAGATGGGCAGCACAGGGCATTTGGCCTAAACAGAAACTCCCAATACGCCCCCCTCCAAAACCCAGTCTAGAAACAATTAAAAGAAGAGCCCAGATGCTTTATTCAGTTTGCTTTAGATTTTCTGCCTAGTTCTTTCTTCAGTTTTAAAAATTGTGGTAAAATATACTCAACATTCAATGCACCATTTTAACCACGTTTGGTGCCCAGTTCCGTGGTGCTCAGTACGTCCACACTGTGGTGCAGCTGTCGCCACTCAGCTCCAGAACTTCCTACTCATCTCTGAAACTCAGTCCCTATAAGTCAAGGATCCCTCTCCCCTCCCAGCCCCACTCCCCTTTCTGTCTGTGTGGCTCTGCCTGCTGCAAGGACCTCACACAAGTGGGCCGGCACCATGTCTGCCCTCTTGGGACTGGCTTATTCACTCAGCATAAAGCCCCTGGGTTCCTGTGCGTGGTGGCCTGTGTCAGAATCCCCTTCCTTTCTGAGCACTACCCCACTGCACGCCTTGTGATCCATGTACAGCAGACGACTCCATGGATCTGCCTAACGGTTTTCAAGCCTTGGTCATTTCTATTCCTGTTCCCTCAGTCAGCCAAGGGTTGGCCCGTCACAGTGGATTTTTTTGTTATGTTGCTGGAGCCCCTCCTGGGCCCTCAGTCACACTGTGCCACGCTGCTCTGTGATGTGGAGAGGACCTGTTCAGGGAGGACAGATGCGCCTGCAGGCATGGTGACGCACTGGGTGCACAGGCAGGGCCGGTTTGTCTGCGTGGGGACCCAGGAGCCGTGTGGCCCTTGTTGGGCAAGTCACTCGCCCTGTGTGCCTCAGTCTGTGAGGTGAGGGAAGGGGCATCCGTGTCACAGCTTTGGGGAAGATGACCATGTTAGTGCATGTCCAGTGCCAGCACCTGGCAAGTGCTGCGTAGCTGCTGACACCTTACTTGTTTACTTATGTGTCCAGACCCTGGGTTTAAGGCAGCCCAATGGAGAGCCCGCAGCTGCCCATTGCCATTGCCACATGGCCTCTGTGCACCACACCGCTGTCCCGACATAGGCTGTGTGCAGGCATAATCTGCACAGTGAAGGGCCTAGGATTTGGGCCCCTTCCGTTTAGTGACATTGTGTGACTCCTTCCCAAATTAGCCCCCAGTGCACCCTCCTGTCACTCATTCCCTCATCAAAGAAAAGAATACAAATGCCCTCAGTTTCTCCCCCAACTATTGGGGGGCTATCGGAGCTGAGCTGTGAGGCAGGGGTGAGAACAGCAGAGCCACCGAGTGCTCCCTCACGGGAGCAACTGAATACCAGCTTGCTCCAGGCAAACCAGGGCTTGTGGGTTTCGGGTCCATCCTGGTCTGTAGAGGCAGAGTGACACTGGTGTGCACAGTGGGGGGTCCATCCTGGTTCGTAGAGGTTGAGTAACACTGGCCTGCACTGTGAAGGGTCCATCCTGGTCTGTAGAGGTGGAGTGACACTGGTGTGCACAGTGGGGGGTCCATCCTGGTCTGTAGAGGTGGAGTGACCCCGGTCTGCACTGTGAAGGGTCCATCCTGGTCTGTGGAGGTGGAGTGACCCCAGTTTGTACTGTCAAGGGTCCATCCTGGTCTGTAGAGGTGGAGTGACCCCAGTCTGCACTGTGAAGGGTCCATCCAGGTCTGTAGAGGTAAAGTGACCCCGGTCTGCACTGTGAAGGGTCTATCCCAGTCTGTGGAGGTGGAGTGACCCCGGTCTGCACTGTGAAGGGTCCATCCAGGTCTGTGGAGGTGGAGTGACCCCGGTCTGCACTGTGAAAAGTCCATCCTGGTCTGTAGAGGTGGAGTGACCCCAGTCTGCACTGTGAAGGGTCCATCCAGGTCTATAGAGGTGCAGTGACACCAGTGTGCACATTGTAGTTCATTTGTAGGTGACAGGGGCCTTGCTGTGGAGAGAAGAGACACAACTACACCCCTTGTACCACCCCATGGCTGCCAGCAACAGCCTTCCTAGGAGTCACAGTGGTGCCTGCCTCTTCATGTCACTTTACTGGGGTCTGCACAACTGAGTTCAGAGGGTGGGGTGAACGTGCAGGAGACACAGGCTGGTGTCGGGACCACTCCAGCCCCTCCTCCCTATTTCTCTAGTTAGCTTTCTGTGTAGCACCAGTCCCTCCAGGTCTTTTCCTGAAACCCAGGCCTCTCCAGAGTCCAGAACTCCGAGGTCTCCTGGGTGCTGGTGTTTGTTGCTCTGGGTCCTTGCTGGGGTCTGGAGTTTTCAGGTCAGCCTCTGTGACGGTGGAGAACCCACCCGGCATCTGGGGGGCCCTCAAAGGAGGGCCAGACGCCCAAGGAGCTTACTGAGGCATCTCCAGCTCCCAAGTGCCCCTCAGAAGTGCCAGACTTGGCTCCTGGAAGAGAAAGCTGGGGGCTTAGCCGCTTCAGCCAACTGCTGTGAGCCCAAGGCATCGAACTAAAAATAGTGCGTCCGAGAGGAATTCTTGGTGTTCAGCACAGCGGGCAGCATTGCCTCAATGTGTAGCATGACACAGGGCACATTACCGACACAGTGCCACTCTCAGCCTGGCATGGGACATACTGCCTGCAGGTGGTGGCACATCATAGTGACACACCTCCTCTGAAAGTTCGGCAGCACAGAGTAGAAGCCTTGGTCTGTGGAGGGACTGCCCACAGATGAGGCAGGAGGCCAGCAAGGCACTGCCCCAGCCAGGCGCTCCCCAGGCTGCAGTGACCCGCCTCCCACAGGGAAGAAGCAGGAAGGACAGATGGCCACTCCTGCCACTGCAGCAGGCAGGCCTGGCAGGAAACCCAGGCTTAATTTCTCTAATGGAATTTCAAGGCCATACAAAGGAAAAGAAAGGAAGAAAAGGAGGGAGGAAGACCTGTCCCCTGGGCTCCTCAAGCTCCACATGGCCAGCTCAGTTTCCTGCTTTGCTCCAATGCCCCCTATCTTGGTAGACGTGGCCACCAGCAGCCCAGTGGCCCACAGGACAGCCATGGGTTTCTCTTCACTTCCACCTGCCCACATGGGCACCACGCCCTGCCGCTGACCCTATCCATCCCCTCCTTGTCAGTGTTGAAGGCTAGGTACCCATCCTAACCTCTGGTGCCTGTGAAAATGACCCTATCTGGAAGTGGGATGTTTGCAGACACAGTGACACCAAGACAAGGTCACACTGCATCAGGGTGTGTCCTCACCCGTATGCCTATGTGCTTCTGAGGACAGGGAAACTCAGACACAGAAAACTAGGCCAGGTGAAGACAGAGGCAGGGCGGGAAGAGATGTGTCTGTAGTCAGGGGGTGCGGCAGCCCTGGAGAGGGCAGGACTGGCCCCCAGACCTCCCACAAGGAACCTGCCCTGCTAGCACAGAGCTCAGACTTCCGTTCCAGACCCAGTCTGTGATACCTTGTGGCAGCCCCAGGACACAGACACCTGCAGTGTTCCACCACCATTCTGGCCCTTTGAAGACCTAGCTCTCAGGAGACCCTCCAAACTGCCCCTGTACCTCCTCCAGCCCCACCCAATGACCGCTGGTGATGCCCTGCCCTAGGGAGCTCCCACAGCCCAGACACTTGTTCTTGTCACTCTGCTGCTGGTCTCCTGGGTTTCTGCAGGGCCAGCTGAGCATAAGGACATGTGGCTCCAGCCCTGCCAGCCACCCCAGTGCACCTCCACTCCACTACCTTCTCCCCTGGTGCCTGCAGTGGCCCTTGAGTGCCCCTCCTAGGAAGCCCTGCAGGTACCTCTCCGCACTGTGCTGGTCATTAGCCCCTGCATCTGTGTCACCTGCCTTCTAGCCCTGTGCCCTGACCAGCAGTGTCTGCTGAGTGAGTGAGTTGTTAACTCAGCCCTCCTGGGAGGAAGCGTTCCCAGCTGAGCCAGGGGTTTCACTTCTCCAGCCTGGGCTCACTGGGCACCTCTTCCCTGGGTCCCAAGTGGCTGGCGGGGCAGCATGTGGGGGAGGAGAGGCCTGCTCTGGAAGGAGGTCCTTAGCCAGAGACACTCCCCTCCCCTGGCCAGTGAGAAAAGGCAGCTTCCTACCCCAAGGCCCCGGAACTCTGCAGTCCACAGGGGCATTGAAAGCACAGAGGGTGAGTTTGAAGAGGAGAGGGAGTGCTGCCAGAGCCAGGGGGACAGGCACTTTTGCTGCCCTGGGATTAGGGCCTTTGTTCTAGTCCATGAGGATCTCAGCAGAGCTAAGAGCTGCAGGGCTGAAGCCAAAGTGTGAGGGCGGGAGGGCTTGTCTGCAGGTGCCATGGGTCCGTGGGTTGGGGACCCGGCAGGAGCACAGAGCTGGAAGAGGTGGGGAGGATCCGCCCCCACCTTGGTGGTCTTTCTGAGGCTGTGTTCCTCTTGTCACTCCAGCTGCCCTAAGTGCACCACCTGGCAGGTTGCCCAACAGAGGCTGACCCTGTCACAGTTTTGGAGGCCTGAGTTCCCAGACGATGTCTGTGTCCTCACCTGCCATCCCTCTGTGTGTCTGTGTCCTGATTTTCTTTTCTTATGAGGACATCCATCAGATTGGGTCAGGGACCACCCTAATAACCTCATTGTAATTTAATTTCCTCTTTAAATGCCCTGTCTCTACATACAGTCACTTTCTGAGGTACTGGGGGTTAAGATGTCAACATATGGATTCTAGGAAAACGCAATTCAGTCCATGACACCCCTTTAAGACGAAAGTGACCAACACCTTTTCCCATCTTCCAATCTCTGGAATCCTAAAACCACACAATAGGAGGGACCTGAAGGTGTCCCCAAGGCCTGTCTGGGTGTTTGCGCCGCCTTCCTGTGCTCCTGCCCCCTCAGCACATCAAGGCCATCCTGCCTGGCCACTCAGTCCCTCTATGAAAGCTTCAACTCTTCATCCTCCAGTCGGGTGAAGGGCAAGGCTTGGGATCACCAATCAGTGGAACCTGGAGAGATGACCTCCTGATTTTCAAGGGGGAATAAGGTGGTTCCCAGCAGGCACTGGCCAGTGCAGAGGGTGCCCCCTTGGACATAGTTCTGAAACTGCTCAGCTTTATGAATGGGGCACAGTTTTTAAAGGGGGATTCAAAATTACATTATATTTGAAAGGTGCTATGAAAAAGAATTCTGAATCTTTTCAGATTTCACAGTGCCTGCCCTATGTGCTTACTAAGAAAACAGACATGCCTCCTGTGCTCAGAAGGGCCCTGTGAGCCAGCTTTCCTGCAGAGGTGAGATTCACTCTCACATTGGCAAAGGAAGGAAGCAGTGAGGCCTCACAGAAGTTGCAGGTTTTAGGTTTTATGCAAGTTCAGACCCCAACAGGTGTCTGAAAAGAGCCAGGCCAGTCCTTGCTGGGTTTTCTTGAAAGGGCCGAAGGCAGCACTTCCTGGAATTCTGTTAGCTATCTCGCCCTCCCCCCGCCCCCACCATCCAGGCTTCCTGAAGCCCCCACTCCCCACCTGTTTCTGCTAAATGCACACACATCCCCCCCCATTGCAGCTGGGGGGGACCTCCCCTGCCCCCATGTCATTCCCATTTGGAAATGTTGGTGATGGAAGTGATGTTGCCTGCTCACCAAGGTGTCAGCATGCTGTCCTCTGAGCTGGGACGAGGAGTGCACAGAAAAGGCCCCCACGCCGCATCTGCGGCCTCCTTTCCTGAGCTTCCCTCTGCATCCTTCACCCTCACCAGCTACTCACACAGCCCTAAACCCAGCCTGAGGGGAAGCTGCTCCCAGATACCCCCCAGAGGGGCTGCAGCCCACATCGGCCTGCCCCTCTCCTCCAACCACCCCTTTTCCCACCTCTGGGGAGCCAGGGAGCCAGACCCCAGGGAAGGGTCGCTGGAGTCTTGACAATACAGACACCTGGGCCCAGAGAGGAACGGCAAGAATTTTGCAAAGGAGAAGATGAGGGTGGCACAGGGAGGAAGGGAGCTAGGCTGTGGGTGGGGCCAAGCCTGAAGAGTTGCCTCTTCCTTGAACGGGACGGGACGGAGGAGAGGATTGGGACCAGGGAGACGCTTCACAGGTGCCCAGTGAGAGTCCTCTGAGCAGAACTCTGTCGGCCTGCTTCCTCTAGTTCCTGGCTTTGCGCATTTCAGTCCCCTCTGATCCATTATTTATAACAGTGGAGGTTGGGCTCAGACACCAGAAGTGAGAAAAACAAAAACAAAACAGCCCAGAAAGATGACAAGAGTGATGAGTGGATCGGCCGTGACAAATGTGTCCTGTGTGGTGGAGGCCTGGCTCCACACAGGTTAGAGAAAGAGTCAGATCAGAGCCTGCCGCTGGCCAGTACAACGGGCTCACTGGTTAGCTTTCCATCTCATCATGACCTTCCAGGCTTTGTGAGGGCAGCAGGGACAGTTTTGGGAGCTTCTCTTTGTATTTGCCTAAGACCAAGCGTCCCAAAAAGCACCCACCTTTCAAGTGCATTTTGAGGGTCAGAGGTCCTGCATGCGCTTCAGCAAGGGCAAGACCAGGGCAGGCCCATCTGCCACTCAGGAACACGCGCACACACCCTGCACACAGATCTGCCACTCAGGGACACGCACACACACACCCTGCACACAGATCTGCCACTCAGGCACACGCACACACACACCCTGCACACAGATCTGCCACTCAGGCACACACACACACACACACCCCACACACAGATCTGTCACTCAGGCACACGCACACACACAGCGCACACAGATCTGCCACTCAGGCACACGCACACACACACCCCACACACAGATCTGCCACTCAGGCACACGCACACCCTGCACACAGATCTGCCACTCAGGCACACACCCCCCACACAGATCTCACACACATAGATACGCTTGTGTTCAAGTCTGGATCCTGACGGGCCCACACTGGGTCGTGTGAGGTCTCCTGAAGTCTCTTTCTAGCCATGGGCTCCATCCCCCTTGCTTCTCTGGCCATTTGTTTGAAGAACATGCTCCTATTGTCTCTGATCCTTAAAACGTGACCTGAAGATACAGGACAACCCGACAGAGGATGGGGCCCTTCTTAACTTCCCCCCATGTGCTGAGCCTGGTGTTTAGAGACCCACTGTAAACTGCATGCAGATGGGTGGTGGGGTGTCCCAACACAAGCTCTAACCTGCCTCCAGCCAGGGCAGACGGGCAGACCGGCAGGTGCAGCCCCTGCAGGAGGGCGGTGTGTGGGGTGGCTGGGAGGCTGGGAGGTGGTAGCTGAGTCTTCATTTCACTGTTCTCTGCTTTCATACAAATCTGAACATTTTTCTGAACATTTTTCTAGTATAAAGGTTCTTTTTTTTTTTAAGATACTGTCTGTGATGTGTCTGGCACATAGTAATAAGTGGTAATTTCTGTTATTATTTTACACATAGTATTCATTTTCAAATGAAATGACCTGAAAAATATCTCCTAAATTGGAAAGGGAAATGAGGCTGAATCCAGATTTTATTTTAGCAAACAAAAAAGCAGTGATTGCCTCGTGGTTATCTGTGTGTTTTGTTGTTGCAGTTTTTGTCCCAGGGCCGGGTTTGAACTCACCACCTCCGCCGCCCCTCATGGTTATCTGTTATCCATTCTGAATGTGGCATTGTTAGGTATTTCAAAAATAAGAAATGAAACAGAATGAATAATATGTTAAAATTGATATTTACAACTAGAGATGAATATCTGATATACATAGATCATTACAAAAGTTCTGAGATATAAAAAAAAGCAAAAACATAAAATTCATGCAGATGGAAACAAATGAAACCCTCCCCACAACACCGATCTGCTGAGCAAATTGTAACTTGCCTGAGTGACTGGAAAGGACGCCGTAGACTGTGTTTCTCAGAACTGAAATGATGGCCCATAGCACAGCTGTCTCTACGCTTTCATAGCAACCTGTGACATAGATGGACGGATAAACAGACAGCCTGCAGTGTTTTCTTCAGTGAACATATGTTTATATCTTGGGTAACAAAAAATAATAGAAAGTGGAGTTTGGGGTTTGGTCTAAGCTTGTTTGTTGTTTACACTGAATGCGTGCAATCTCAGGCAATGGCTTTTTAACTCCTTCAAAGCCCCACCCTTGGACTAGGGTCAGCTGTTCCTGAGGGCAGGTCCAGCTTAGAATCCTGAGATCCCAGGGTCAGGCTGACATGCACTGGTTTGCTTTGAGGGTGGACAGAGGCTAGAAAAAGCTTATGGAAGCTCATGTAAAAGCTTGGTAGCTTATAAAAGCTATAAGAGTGAATCACAGTCTAGGACGGAGACAATAAAAGGAATTTGAATTGGTTTGTTTTCCTTGCGGGGGCCTGAGTCTTTCTTCTGAATCTGCAGCCAGAATTGTACATGATTTGAGAACAAGGCATTCAGGAGCGGCACGTCCCATCGTGGGTGGTGAGGGCAGCAGAGAGGCCAGAGAGCACCTTGACTCCATTCAGACCTCAGCTGAGGGTCTGGTTCCAGCGCTAACCCCACCCCTGGGGCCGCAGAGCTGGAGCCCTGTGGGTCTGAGTTTGCGTCCTCTTCCTTCTCTCCTGTGTCCTCATCTGTGGGGATGACAGTGACACCGAGCTCGGGAGGTCCTTACGAGGACCGGGTCACTCACTGGGCTTATAAGGTACTTGGCTCTAGTTCTGGCCTGAGCATGGGCTCAGTCCCATTGGTGGTGGTGGTGGCAGTGGCAGCAGCGTCACTGGTCACCAGTCACTTTTCATAACCATGGAACATGTCAAGCATGCTTGGGCACCAGCGTCCCCTGACCACATGCTGATGGGCAGCCCAGTTCAGTGGTGGGGTATGGAGGAACTGACCCAGGTCTTCCCACAAGGACTGCCTTTCCAAAGTGTCTCTGCCATGTTTGGGGAAAGGGAGAGGTGACCCTAAGCAGAGTGGGTCACGTGGATCATTTAACCCGTCAGAGCTCAGTTTTCCATCAGTCCTGCACGGTTGATCTTACTCACTGATACATATTTGTATGAATGTAACCTTGGCTCCCCGTGCACTTTGGATACAGTTGGATGTGGTTCATAGCACAGGAGGCCAGTGGGTCACGGAGAGCATTCAGAGCCCGCTTGGCAACGGGACTCCCAAGTTAAGACGCCTCATGCCCCCAGTGAATCACCCGAAATGCTGACATGCTGGAGTCAGGGCTGTACGTCCTGGTGTCCTGGCTTGTGAAACAGCCTTTGAAGAGACGAGGAGGAGAAGGACGACCCGTGAGTACTCGGGGCCCGTTCTGCAGTCACAGCTGCTGCTCCGCTGAGCGCTTACTAGGTACGATGCCTTGTATCTCAGTGACACTCCCAAGAGTGAGGTTGGATTAGTCTTGCTTTGTAGCTAAAGAATCAGAGCCCCAGCAAGTTTAAGAAATCTGTCCTGGGTCAAGCTGGTAGGAGAAAGTACCAGTCTGAACTCACATCTCTGACCTTTGCCCTGCTTACCCCTGGAGCAGTGCATGGCACCGCACCCGCCCAGGGCAATCCTGGAGGTATGAGACAGGAGGAGGAGCCCTGGCTTTGCAGCTCGAGGCCCACCCAGTCAGGATGCAGCCAGCTGAGAGTACTCGGTCACAGAGGTCATTCTGCTAGCCTGGTACCCGATGGCCTCACAGTTTAGGGCAGCAATTTGCACATCTTTAGTAACTGAGCCCTTTTAATTGCACATGCCTGGTATATAATGTGTGCATAAACACCTAAGCAGTTAAGCAACATGTTTATTAATATCCATTTATTTTATAAATTCATGTTTCTGGCACCCCACAGAGAGTCAATGGGAACAAAGAAGCCTCTCGTGTGAGTGCCACACTTGGGATCGGGGTTCAGGGTGGCAGCTGCCGCTCACATCAGCCTCAGCATCCCTTCACTTCAGTTTGTCATGGAGGTCCCCAAAGGGAGACAGCCCCACCTCACTGCAAGGGAAGGAGCTGCCTGCATCACTCTGCAGGTGTGGATAGGCCTGGCCACCAGGGCAGAGATGTCTGGACAGCAACCATGAACAGCTCAGCAGACGCTGAGTAGACCTGACCCCAACCATAATGGGCCTGCCCTTGAATGTGTCGATGTCTAGATTATCACACACTGAGTGTATTGCTTTGTAATCAGCATCGAGATTCACAATAGAAGTGACGAAACAAAATCTGAATCTGTGCTGCCAATACCCTCAAACCTACCCTAGTGCAGCACAGGACCAGGAGCGGGTGTCAGCCCCCTGCTGGTCTGGACCCAGTGCCCGGGCTTCCATAGCCCTTGGGAACCCCCAGACTTCACACCCTTGCTATTCACCAAAAACCTCCCTTCCAGAGTCGGGGAGGTGCCTGGGTTTACAGGCGACAAGAGGACACCACACTCTTGAAATTCTGCAGCGCTCGCGCAAGTCCTGGCCCTGGGGGAGTAGGCCAGGCTATGGGACTCCCCCCCAGGATTCAGCAGCACTGTCAGGAAAGAAAGTGAGTGGGGCTGTGTCTGTCTCCGCCCCCAGCCGCCCCCCCCAGCACGCCCTGGTGTCACCAGGCACACGAGCCCTCAAGCTCCATCTGTACACTTGTGGCTGGCACAGGGCTGCAGAGCCTGCCCCATCCCCTTCCCAGGAAGACCTGGCCTCGTTCTTGGCTGTTTTTTTTTTTTCCCTAGGCCCCTGTGACTTACCACATCTCTGATTTTCTCTTGGTTCCCCTCAATCCCCCCATGGCTCCCAGTTCTGTGCTATTTAAATTGTGATTTCTGTCCTCTGGTTAACTGCCATTTAATTTTCTCATCCATTTGGCTTCATACCAGAGTACTCTTTCCAAATAAAAATGGTAACGACCCCTTTTCTCCCGTGAAAATTTTATATAAGCATGATACAGCATGTTCATAAGCTGGCTCTGTTATCAATTTCTAACCTCAGCTTGGAGAGCTGGAGAACTTTTTTCTTGGTTATGAAAACCCTACATAGTTATTGTAAGAAATCTGAATAGTACAGAATAGTGTCAGGAAGAAAATAAAATAATTTGTTCTCCCCCCACCCAGAGAAAACGGCTTTTCACATTTTAGGATCTCTTGCAGGTGTTTTCTCACGCACTTGTACATACGTGTGTGTGTGTGTGTGTGTGTGTGTGTGTAACTTTCCTCTATACAAGCTCGCATCCCAGTCATTGTCACTTAGCATCACGTAAGCAGCAGTTTGCAATGTAGCATTAAATGGTCCTCAAAACGTGATTTTAATGCCTACAGTGTTCCATCATGGGGACTTACTGAAATGTAGTCACTTCATTGTTTATGAGAGATTGAGCTCATTGCCGCGTCTCTGCAATAAAGAGTCCCAAGAGCAGCAGCCCAGTGCGTGTCTGCTCACAGGGCGGCGACACAGCGCACTGATCTGGTTACAGACCTGGGCGGGGACCCACTTGCTGTGACGATGTGATTCACAGAGAGTGCCGGAAGGGCGCTGGCACTCAGCACATGCACTTGTTAGCAGTTTGTCATTATTACTCCCTGAGACCTATTCCTAAAGACAAGACTCTGAGCTAGGGGCCACACATGCTGTCACCCTGCTCCCCTCTGGGTGGTCCCCTCCCCCACCTGCACACTGGTGCTACTGCTTTAAAATTTCAGATAATCTTGGAGATAATAAGTTTCATAGGAAGAATATGAGAGGTCTGGGAGCACCCACCCAGGGTCCCCACTGTCATGTCCTGAGAATTACGGCTCAGTATCTCAACCCGGGTACTGACAGTAAGACAACCCCCCAAATCTCTCCATTCCTCTGGTACCCACCTGAGTATGTGTATGTAGTTTTGTCACCTGGGAGGCTCTTACCCCCACCACGGTCAAGGTGTAGAACATTCCATCAGCAGAGGATCCCTTTTCCTAACCTCACCCCACCTTCTACACCCCCAACCCACACCCATTCCCACCACCCTGTCCCTAATTCCTGGTGAATTCTGGTCTGTTCTCTATCTCTGTAATTCTGTCATTTCTAGAATATTAGGCAAAGAATTGTCCCACATGTACCCATGGGAAACTGGCCTTCTCCTACTGGCAAGCTCCCCCAAGGCCCGTCCACGCTGCTGCGTGTGGCAGCGGTCAGCTCCCCCGAGGCCCGTCCACGCTGCTGCATGTGGCAGCGGTCAGCTCCCCCAAGGCCCGTCCACGCTGCTGCGTGTGGCAGCGGTCAGCTCCCCCAAGGCCCGTCCACGCTGCTGTGTGTGGCAGCAGTTGGTGCCTCTTGCTGAGCAGTCCCTTCTGTGACTACGGCTGGTTTAACATCTGCCCTTGAAGAGCATCTGGGGATACCTCTCCGTGTCCCTGCATTGCCAAGTGGCTTAACCCCAGTACTTTGTCCTCAGTGTCTTGCCAATGGGGCTATTTGTAGAAATCAGTGCTCCTGGGGCCCAACACAGTGGCTCACACTTATAATCCCAGCACTCTGGGAGGCCAAGGTGGGTGGATTGCTTGAGCTCAGGAGTTGAGTGCAGCCTGCACTAGAATGACAGAATTTCAGAGATGGATGTTGGAGACCAACAGACTCCTGAGCTCAGGAGTTTGAGACCAGTCTGAGCTACTGCCAGACAGACTCCCTCTCTAAATATAGCCAGGTATTGTGGTGAGTGCCTGTAGTCCTAGCTACTCTGGAGGCTGAGAAAGAGGATTGCTTAAGACCAAGAGTTAGCAGGGGTCTCAAACTTTTTAAACAGGGCCAGTTCACTGTCCCTCAGACCATTGGAGGGCCAGACTGTGGGCCCCAGGACGAGTTGGCTGCTAAGCAGGACAGGCAGCGGCGGCAAAAACACCTGGCGGGCTGGATAAATGTCCTAGGAAGGCTGCATGTGGCCCAAGGGCCACAGTTTGAAGACACCTGAGTTAGAGGTTGCTGTGAGCTATGATGCCATGGCACTCTACTGAGAGTGACAAAATGAGACTCCGTCTCAAAAAAAAAAGAGAAAGAGAGGGGCGGCGCCTGTGGCTCAAAGGAGTAGGGCGCTGGTCCCATATGCGGGAGGTGGCGGGTTCAAACCTAGCCCCGGCCAAAAACTGCAAAAAAAAAAAAGAAAGAGAGGGAGGGAGGGAAAGAAAAGAAAGAAATCAATGCCCCTTACTTTGGTTGGTAGAAGTCAGATGTCAGTTGGACACTTACAAATTATAAACATAATCATTGAGTTACAAGAGTAAATAAAATTAAGACATAGCATTAATGCTGAGATGCAAGACCCACAGAGGCTGAGATCCAGGGAGGGCCAGTGGCTCCACAGGCCCAGGCATGCAGCTCTTGTCTGGCTCCACCAGTACAGGAGTGGAGCCCACTGGCTCTCCTCCAGAAGAGTGGTTTGGTGAGAAAGAGAAAGAGGGCCTGCCCTCCTGCCCTCCTGCCCCCTGCCCTCCCGCCCCCTGTCCCATCCTGCCCTCCTGCCCTACTGCCATCCTGCCCCCTGCCCTCCTGCCCCCTGCCCCATCCTGCCCTCCTGCCCTCCTGCCCCCTGCCCCATCCTGCCCTACTGCCATCCTGCCGTTCTGCCCCCGCCCTCCTGCCCCCCTGCCATCCTGCCCCCTGCCGTCCTGCCCCCGCCCTCCTGCCCTCCTGCCCCCTGCCCCCTGCCCCATCCTGCCCTCCTGCCATCCTGCCCTTCTGCCCTCCTGCCCTCCTGCCCCCTGCCATCCTGCCCCCTGCCCTCCTGACCCCCTGCCCTCCTGTCCCTACCCTACCATCCTGCCCTCTGCCCTCCTGCCCCTACCCCACCATCCTGCTCCCTGCCCTGCTGCCCCCTGCCATCTTGCCCTCTGCCCCCCTGCCCTCCTGCACTCCTGCCATCCTGCCCCCTGCCCTCCTGCCATCCTGCCCCCCCCCTTACCTCCTGCAGGAGCTCAGAGTGGCACGTCTCCAGACTTTGGCTCTCACCTTCAGTGGCCCCACTTAAAAGCATTGGGGGGAAGACTTTAGGAGAATTATAACAAGGAAAATTTTTCTCTAGATTGGTTACTCCAAGTTCAAAGAAGCTCTGTGAAAATTGTTGCTAAGGCAATTGCATAAAAAAAAGTCACAGTCAGGGTAAGCAGTCACAGCAAAACAATGAACGTAATTGCCTGTTTTACAGCAAACAACCCCAAAGCACAACTTAACCCACATGCATTTTTTTCTTTAATGATTTTGAAAGATGGCACAGATGTTTTCAGTGATTTAGAGAGGAAACTCACACCATCCGGTTTATCACTTTTGTGAGATTGTCTCCCTGACAAAGAAGATGGCAGCCGGAGAGGTGCTGTCTTCGGGGCACCTCCTCCGACACCCCCATCCAGCCCTGCACCACAGGTCCCCTGGTAACACTGTTCTTTTGTGATAGTGCTGGGATTTTCCTCCGGCCTCTCAAACTCAGCCCTAACCTTCACTGCCATCCGGTTACCTTATTTGCCAAGGATTGGGAGCATTTCATAGTGTGGCAACGTACGTTTGTGCAAGGATACACCGTCTCCAGCGGCCGCTGACTTTATGCCCATGCAAACTAGAATCTGACAAACGCAGCAAGAAACTGTCACACAGCTGCAAGGAAGTGGCTCAAATAGAAACAGAAAAATGAACTGGGCTCTGCAGTCCTTCCGGTGTGTGGTGTGTGGTGGATGGGGGGATATTTGGACATGGACCCTCAGGGCGAGAGGGCCTGGCTGTGTCTCTGCCAGCTGCAGACCTCAGCTCTGCTATCGCCAGCCCTTCTGCCCGGACTCTGGTTGCTCAGAAGAGGGCTATTTCCTAGCAGCCACTGCCAGCCATATTTGGGCCGAGTGGCTGCTACAGTGATGAGGGTAAATGGGGCAGAGACAATGAGAAGCCATTTTTATATCTGGAGCCCAACGGAGAGAGTGCCCAGTGGGCAGCTGCATGCACCTGCCTGGCCTCAGCCCCTGCACGGCTCAGTGCCCTCCCAAGAGCTGCTTCTTCTCCCAAGGCCCGGCCCTGGGTCGCCCCCTCCCGCCTGCTCTTGACTCAGCCACCGTAAAAAATGAAAAGGCAAGAAGAGGAAGGAAAGGAGAGGACGGATGTTTAAAGCCAGGTTTTCTCCAAAGGTAAAATTTTCACGGAGGCAGCACTCCTGTGGCTCAAAGGAGTAGAGCGCTGGCCCCATATGCTGGAGGTAGGGGCTTCAAACACAGCCCTGGCCAAAACTGAAAGAAAAAAAATAGTTTTCACGTAGCTAAGCACGTGCCACTCTGAAGTAGTGAATGGAAGGGAGCGTGTTTGCAAAAGCTCAAGAAGTTCAGACTGCTATGTGACAAGAGTGAAATGGGACATCTAATGTGTCACCAGCATTTCCCTGCAGCCCCCCAAAGGTAAAGACAGTGTGCCAGGACCATCTGTGGGATGGGGCCTGCAAGCATGACAGCAGGTGCACTGACCAGGGCCCACAGAGGAGGGGTGGGGCTCACAAGCCCCTTCCCCTCGGGTGGCAGAGCTGTGAGGTGAGCTGCCAGCCACAGCCCCGTGGACTCTGCTGCTGAACTGAAGGATTGGCCACCAGAGCATCTCGTGGGCCGGTCCCCTCCACACTGGAGCGTGGAGGTGCCTTGGTCCTCTGCACCTTTCACATCCATGAAAGCAGAGAGAGGGGAGCAGGAAGGCTCAAGTCACTCCTGACCACAGAGGCCTGGGTGAGGGGGACCAGGGTCCAGTCCTGACTCAGGACACGGATGCTGAGGTGAGCCCTGACTCCTTTCCATGTGCCGAGTGTGAGGACACGTGTCTGGGTCCTAACCGCCCGCTGGGGCCACCCAGACTGTGATGACAGTGTTGCGTCCCACTTCCCATTCACACAGTGTCACCCAACCACAACACTGCGGTGAACCTCTCGGCCTCATCATCCCTCCGTCTCCCCTCCCTTCACGGCACCCTCTGAGCTTTGCTGAGATCTCCCCACATTCACCAGGAGGAGGGACCTGGTGGCAAGCTCTTTTGAAGGACAGGGACCCTTCCGTTCTTGCTGCCAGGAGCTGGGGCTCAGCACTGGCCCAGGCCCCTTGTCCTTGGTGGCAACAGAAGGAGGAGCCCGGTGGTCCGAGCAGCTGCTCTTCTCCCCCAGCCTATGGCAGGCAGGCTGCACAGCGTGGGCTCAGAAACAGGAACAGGAGGGGCCCCGCCACGTCTCCCCATGAGTCTCTGATCGGGCATCCAGGAGCAGAGAGGAGAACACGAATCCACTCAGCACAGATCAGTAGGACAGATCCAGGACATGGCCTCTGGTCTCAGAACCAGAACGACTCTCCCCAGCTTCTGACTCTCCCGTCCTGTCTTCAGGCTATGGGCCTATGTTTGGCTGCCCTTGCTGCCGACCCCTCACACTCTAGCCCCATTTCTTCTAAGTGTACATGGTGATTTTAACTCTAAGAAACAAAGTTTCTTATGCAATTCAGAAAGTTCTGTGTGCATGTGGGGACCAGTGGGTGTGAGCCCCAGACACAGCCCCAATCTGGGGTGTCCCCCTTGCTACCCCCTTCTGCTTCCCCCGGGGGACTGGCCCTCCTTTGTCATCTCTCAGGTGATCCAGTGTGGTCAGCCCAGCACAGATGCCTGTGGCCACCAGCTGCAGGTCTCCTAGTAAGAGTCCCAGGAACAAGTGTGATTGGGCACTGGCCAGGCAGCCTTAGGTCAGCCTCTGCATTTTCCTACAAAACGAAGTAGAGGCCCAAAGAAATTTGGCGGAAAGTTTTCCTGGTGCATTTGGTGAGCATGGCCGGGACGGGGGAGGGGGAGCCTAGGGAGCAGTGGCACAGAAGAGCGGAGTTAGATGTCCGTCCTGCCCAGCTCTGGAGGTCCTGCCAATCACACAGTCTAGTTCCTACCAAAATGAAGTTAGGGCCCAAACAAAATTAGCAAAACGTTTTCCTGGGTCTATTTGGCAACTGAGAGATTCCTGCAGACTTGCAACAGAATTGTAATATGTGAAGCCAGCAGGGCCCTGACATTCATGGACAGTAGAAATGGCATAAAATCAAATTTTGTGTTAAATCAGCAGTGCTTTGAAGAGTTCTTTATAATTCTATTCAAAGGTGTCCCCCTCCCTATTGTCTGGGAGGCAGACAGCAGATGCTGTGAACCCATTTACAGAACCAGAGACTGAGGCTCCAGTGGCTACAGTCTTGCCTGCAGGGTTGACCGAGAGGCCCCAGACAAAGGGAGTAACTGGTTAAGCACAGGACTTCTGACTCCCGAGTCCACTGCTCTTTCCATAACGTGGTGTTTAGAAAGAGGCCAGATTGCATAGAGAGGTTAAATGGCAGGTGGACACCCGGGGTCAGTGCATGTTGTGGTCAAGCATGTGTGATCTACGGTGGGGTGCGGTGCTGGCGCGTCTCTTGCGGGCTGAGCACGGGAGCTACGTGCATCTCTGTGCCTCGGTTTCCTGTGTAAACATCTTAGAGAAGCTTGTGGCTGGTGCCTGGTGGGCACCACTGTTCTCTCAGGCAGGTGGAACGAGACTTCCCAACAAAGACGCTCCCACTGTCACCACAGTCCCGGCTGAGTACAAGGAAGGATCCATATCCTCAGAGGAGCGGCCCTCTGTCTCCTCATCTGCTTCTCTCATTTCGTTTTAACCCCCCAGCCCTGCCAATCAAACCACATCAAAGAGTTGGGGTGACCTGCGGGCTTGCTGATGAACGCCTGTCCTGATTACCCTCCTAGCTGGACGGCAGTAGAGGGTCTTTATCTTTCCGTTAATCTTGCTGCCTCCACATCTCATTTTTAAATTTCATTTTATCAACTTTTTTTTATGCTCTTGTTTCTGGCTAAAGGATAAAAGATTGTTCTGCCCATGAACAGATTCTCCCAGGGTCTTCCTTTGGTCACAAGCCACTGCCAGGCTGATTTCCACACACCAGCGGGGAAGGCAGCTGTCCAAGCTCCCCTCCCATCACGGGGGCTCCTGTGCTACCCACACCTGACTGCCTCCTGCATCAGCCCCAGTAGCATTAACAACAGTGCTGAAAGCTAAAATCAAGACCCTCGTTCAGACATAAAATGAGCCTGTGTTGAAGGCTCATTAGTTGAATGAGGGAACCGGTAAGATGTTACAACAGTTCAAAAGTGAAACCAAAGAACCACAAATGGACACGGAGTGAGGGGTAGTCAGGTGGATTTAGGACCATTTAGGAATGGTCCCACGGGGAACACACCGTGTAAACTTTTTTGCTTATTCAAAATTTCCTTACAGCCTCCCTACCTTTTGTTGAAAATAATCTCAAAGAAAGATTCTTCTTCATCACAGAATAAGGCTGGTCTCACTGGGTTATTTGCAAGAGTGGGTTAGGGTTAGGGTTTATTGGCAAGAGTGTCAATGTGCCAGATGGGACTTTGTGAGTTTGTTCTGCTGGAAGAGATATCACAG
Organism: Galago senegalensis; assembly: GCA_963575145.1. Lineage (NCBI taxonomy): Eukaryota > Metazoa > Chordata > Mammalia > Primates > Galagidae > Galago > Galago senegalensis. Next base: position 31,637 of record CAUYTI010090386.1, read on the forward strand.
ATTCTCTAAAAGCCTCTATTATCAGCTATCCTGAGTAAGAAACCAAGCACAAAATCCTGTCCAGATTTCACCTGCAGGACTTGTAACAGTGGGGAGACTCCTCTCTTCCCAAGGTCCCCACGATATCCAGGGCCTGGCCTACCTGTAAGTAAAGCCCTTCTTCGATCTGCCAGGGTGGGACCCTGACAGCCTCCTAGCTCATGCAGGGGATTTTGTGACAGGGACTCCGTAGAGTTGCCCTCACTCAGCTGCTCAGGATTTTGTGGTCACACCACAGCAGATGAGAAAATGCGGCTCCCACAAGCCTTAGTTGCATAAGCCTTCCCCTCTTACATGCCAGCAGAAGGAGGAGGGGTCCCTGTGGGCCCTTTGCAAATAAATGGGTTGCTGTGAGAAGTCAAGGCTTCATAAAAGTTTCTGAATTTGAGGAGAGAGAGCAGTCAAAAGCATTTATTATCCAAAATTGATTCATTATCATTAAAAAAATAAATCTGCTGGGTTGTTAAGAGTTACAGCAGTCTAAGAATAAAGAGAAAGGGCTTTCTAGGCAGAGAGCAAACACAGAAACAACGTCACCAGGGCCCAGACGAGCCTAGTAGCAATCCTGTCGCTTCATTCTTCAGTGGGGCTTGGGCGAGCGGCCTCGGAAGTGTCTCTCCACTAGGAAGTACTCGCCAGCACACGGGAAGGGCTGAGCGTGGCTGAGGCCTTGAAGCAGGCAGCACTTGCCTCGGCCACACATGGAAGAGTCCGGGGACCACGGGGCCCCCACCTGTCGCAGGGCCACCCTACAACTGGGAGACACCCCCTAGAAACACAACTTTGAGTAGTGGCTTCTAAACCAAGGAGCCCAGTAAAACAAAATGCAGGTTCTTTAGGCCCACACCAGACCCGCTGCACGAGGATCCCTGAGCTGGGAGCCAAGAAATCAACATTTTTCTGGGACATGCACTGTGAGGGGCACCTGCCTCCTCAGCAGGGCCCTTTGCAGCCACCTCCCTCTTTTCCGAAGTCTCAGGCAAATCAGAGTGTTCACAGAAGCAGTTTTTCTTGCCTTTCTCTCCCACAAGCCCCACCTGCTGCAAATGGGTGTGTGACCCCCACGGAGTAAACCTGCTGTAGGCAAGGTGAGTGGTGGATGTCGTGGCCCTGCAGCAGGTGAGGTGAGCCTCCCGGGTCCTGTCTCAGGGGTGGATGTCCTGACCCTGCACCAGGGGAGGTGAGCCTCCCAGGTCCTGTCTCAGGGGTGAATGGTCATGACCCCTGCAGCAGGTGAGGTGAGCCTCCCAGGTCCTGTCCCAGTGGTGAACAGTCTTGACCCCAGCCCCTCCCCACCACAGATACACCCAGGGAGGCTGTGGGGTGGACTGAGGCTTGTGCTGAGGATGGCACCACAGTCGGGAGGACCAGCCATTGCTCTCCAGGAATGAGAGGCAAGAGGGGGAGGGTACCTAAGAGGAGGGAGATCAGAGAAGCAGGCCATGGTCGGAAGGAGTGTCTGTGAGACTGGAGTAGAGAAGCTGGAGCTGGGCACATGGTGAGGACTCCGGCTAGAGCCCTGAAACCACAGGTGCCTAGCCAAGGAGATGGATGTGCCCATGGGCATGAGGAGCCAGCAGAGTTTGGCAAAGAAGAGTGGCACCATTGGGATGATGAGCCAGGGGATGGGGAGAGGTGAAAGGGGGGCTGCCGAGGGACTACTGCACCAGGCAAGCGTGACCAGGGCTGAGCCCCGTCAGCAGCCTCGCGGTGGAGCCGATGTCACAGGCTGCAGGGACCATCCAGATGACACAGACCACACACAACCACCCCTCAGCCCTGGTGCAGATTCCAAGGGGAATGACCGGCAAGGCGAGAGTAAGCTCGCAAGTGCGAAGGGCGGCATTAGTCACAGCAAGGCTCAGTCTGGGGGGAGAAATGTTTCTCTACTTCACTGTTTCCAAGTAAAGAAAAAAGCAAACTAATCTTAGCTAAAAATAAATAAACATAAAAATAAAAAAGATGCACTGGGCATCAAAAAATAGCTGTCTTCTCAGGCCTGCGACTCCCCCACGCTGGGAGCTCATGGACACAGGGAGAAGGCGTTCGCAGCAGCGGGCCAGGGCCACTGTCCAGGGAAGCGTCTGTCGAGATGGAGACAGGCTTTGGTGTGGCCGGTTCAGACACTGTGCGGCCGTGGGGAGCCCCTTCCTGGCTGTGCCTGACATCCCTCTCCATGCAGGGGTTGGAGCCGAGACTCAGAGTTAGGACCCTTGAATGACAGGTGTGGATGCAAACGGGGCATTTCCCTCGCTGTGGCTGGACACTCAGGCCATGCACACTGTTGTCATGGAGCTGACCACCTGCAGATCATTTGTGATCATTTTAACTTCCCCCCTTTGATTTGGTAGTTCACCCTCAACCCTCAAGCCCTGGGGACCCAACTATGAAAAAGCAGCTTTTTTTTTTTTTTTTTTAGTTTCTAGACTTGAATTTTTGTGTTGTTTTTTTTTTCACATAATGGCTCCTGTGAGGCAGTTGGAGACCCGCTGCCGTGCAGCATTGCTGAGGGCAGGTTGTGGGTCCCACTTGGCCGTTACCAGTGGTGCCCACGCAGTGGGGGGTCGCCTACACGCACGCAGACATGGGAGTTGCTTCACTTTTCACAACTCTCCCCAATGAACAGAAGAATACAGTGCTCTACAGCCCATAGGAATCAGCATGTGGAAAGATGTACATGGAACATTGCAGTGTCTGGGTTATAGTCTTTCTTGGTAAAATAAACCTTCAGGTTAAAGCTAGAGAGGACGCCGTGGACTCTGGCGGCTCCTGGGAGCCTGATGGCCGGCCGCCCTGTTTTGCAGGTGATCTTCAGCAAGTATTGCAACTCCAGCGACATCATGGACCTGTTCTGCATTGCCACGGGCCTGCCGCGGTGAGTGCCACACTCTGCAGGGGCCGGTGGGGCCTCCACAGCTTTCATTTCACCTGCAGGGGGCACTGTCTGGGAAGGGCAGGGAGGGGGCAGGGGGACCTCTGGGCTCACCTTCTCCACAAGGTGCTTTCAAATCGATGGACAAAATCCCCGGGGCAAGCCTCCACCCACTGCCTGCAACAGGTGTCGGCCATGTCCACACAGGAAACCAGGGGGCTGAACTAAGCAGAACTGTCCTCCTCGGAGTCTGGGTGTCTTCCTTCCTTTTTTCATTCACTGGTGGAGAAAGGAGGATGTTTCCATGTGAGGGTTGTCCTAGGCTTACTTCAGGAGTGAGTTGAAACTAGTAATCCACCTTACGGAATCAGCAGAATTTCCTAAGGGTTAGTTTTCAAAAGCAACAGTTAGTTCAAACAAGTGAATTTTCTAATTGCTAGCATTCTAACTATCTGAGCAGAGAGGGGGACGGGGAGTAGCTTATGCCTGGCAGTTAACTTTACAGTTAGAACAGAGCCAAAGAGAGCAATAGAATTATTCACGGGAGGGAACGGGGAGACGGGGAGAGGAGACGATGTGCCTGAAATGGCAGAGTTTGTAGCAGCAAAAACAGCCCCCGGCTTGGGACGTCTTGGGGTGCGTGTATTATTCAAGCACCATGCTAAGAAATGCACAGAAGGTGCGAAAAAATGTATACGTGTTTTAAAAAAGGAAAAAATTGCGTTAGAATTGTAATGCTCACTATATACTGATAACGTACCTTATCTTGTATATATATCTTTATCTCTCGTAATTGCAGAAGTCAAACGTGACTCGAGTATTACAATTTTAATAGTTTTCTCCTCTCTTAAAATGCATATATATTTTTTGACACCCTCAGTATATGTTATTTTTTATAACAACCCCAGGATTCGGGTATCACCTCCAGTGCGCAGATCTGAAGACCAGAGAGGTTGAGTAACTGGGTTGAGGACACACAGCTCAGAAGAGGCCCCAAAAGACGAGCGGTGGGAGGAAGACTCATCGTAACCACTTAAAATCATTCCTAGGAGAGATGTGCGCAGTTCAGATGGACTCCCAAAGGAATTGGAAGTAAAAAGGCAAACTACAGATTCTTCATCTCCTGATATAAACGTTAGTTTCTATTTTACCACAGTTTTTTTTTAATCTCCCAACTCAGTAAATTAGACTTGCTCCAATTCCTGTTTTAAATTATTTAAAACCCTGCAAGCACTTAAAGTTACATGTGACTGCTAATTTTATGTATAAATGGAATGTCAGTGGCTGGATGCCGACCTCCACCTTCCATCCGCTCCACCTGTGGGCGGCAGGGCCCAGGACTGTGATCATCAGGTGTACCTCCCAGAGCAGGTTTGGGCTAAAACACACCCTGGCTGTGTTTTTCAGGAATACAACCATCTCGCTGCTAACCACGGATGACGCCATGGTCTCCATCGACCCCACCATGCCTGCAAATTCCGAGCGGTAAGCAGCTGCAGCCAGTGCCGTCAGCTTCTTCTTGGGGTGTGCCTGACGCTTCTCTACGTGACGTGACAGGGTTTCTAGGATTTTCTTCTTTAATTTGCTCCTGCAAGAGAGTCTGTATTCACAGCAGAGAGGGAGGGGTTCGGGGGGAGGGAACATAAAGGAGGCTTGATCAGGCTTATTTCTTTGCAGAAGAGCCAGTCTCTTTCCAAGATAATGGTAATTGTAGGCACAGCTCTTCATTCATACCAGGGGCCCTCTGGGAAGCCCCGTACAGAGGGGGAAACTGGAGCACTAAGGGGCAAGAAGAGCAGCACGGCCAGGCCCCAAGCCCTGCCTCAATCTCAGGGAGGGCCACGGAGACACCCCACCAGAGCCCTAGTGGACAGTTAGCCCTTACCATTTAGAGCCAGTCCTGTGTTCCTGAAGTGGTGTGTGCATGAGGATTCTGTGCATAGAGGTGGAAGGGGCTACGGGCCCAGGGAGAAGGGGTAGGCCTAGAATGCCAGGTGCTGGCAGAAAACACACTTGGGAGCGTATGGGATGTAGGTAACGCCTGACACATGTGGCCTGAGGAAGGATGCTGCCCTGTGGCAAGTGGGCTGGAGAGTCCCCAGCTGCCTCCACTTCTGTTTGCAGCTGGGTGAGGCAGGGAGCAGGTGGGCCACCAGGTGTGGGGTGCCCCTGGGGATCCTCTCTGTTGCCCTCTGCTGATTAGCCCCCTGAGGGGCTCAGTAGATGCAGGTGGCCTTTGTTAATGTGGTCATCAAGGTGATGACCTGCCCAACTGACCAAAAGAAGGGGCATGTGCTGGGCAGACCCTCACGTGTCCCAGGCCTGCTTAATGATGGCATTGGAATGTTTGGGCTTCACTGAAGGTGTGGCCTGGGACCCCCACTCATACCCCGAGGGGTTCTGCCACCCACCGTGTATGCACACCTGAGCTCCCAGGTGGGGCACCTTCCCTCCCCTCCTTCCTCCTGCCCCCAGAAGTCTACTGTCCTGACCCATGAGGTCAGTGGGCTGTGGCTGGCACCGTCCTGGTCAGTTGTCTTTCCCGTCACCCGAAGGCTCTGGCCAGGCCTCCTCCCCAGCCAGCTGTGCCTTTGGTTGCCCCTCTTCAGCCCCCCACCCCAGTCAGGGTAGGGGGCATCCTCTGCCCCCACACCCTCCAGCTCTGGTTCTCTGTGGTTCCCCGAAGGCACTGTGCTAATTGACTCCCCAGAGACTCCACCAAAGTTTTATAAATCTCAGTGCCAGCTGTGGCACCACTGGATCGCACCTCAGAAGGCAAGTCCCTGAGTGCCACAGACTAAAGTGATCTCGCCAGAGGGGGTTTCACTCAGACCAGCACCCAGTCAGTGCAAGCTGGACCTCTGCTTGAGGAGAACCGTGCTGTTTCTCCTGGATTCAGTTAAAACAGTTGGTCTGCAGAGCTGTCCAAGCTGAGCAGGGAGGGTGACTGAGAACGGGGTCACTGCCTCTCCTTGGCCCCAGGTGCCTCTTTAACAAGAGAAAGCCTCAGACAAAAGCCCAAGGAGCCCCAGTGCCTGAAGTGCTCTCTCATGAGATCACAAATGAAGGCCCTGGTGACACGGACAGAGACAAGCAGACGAGATGCTGTGGCATCAGCATGCCATCGTGGGACTGACACCGAGCAGCCGTGGGTGGAGGTGACATGGATGGGGACGCAGATGTGGCAGAGAGGACAGTAAACCCCCAGTGCAGACAGACCTTGACGGAGGCAGCGCGTGCTGGGGGTGGGTGTGGTCCCCGTCCTCCTTCACTGTCATCTTGTTTGTCCCTTGCGCCCCTGTGTCCAGCCACCCTCTCCCACACAGCCAGGTTCACCTTGGTCAGACACTGCCTTCTCCAGGGTGGCCTCACCACCCAGCACTGTGGCCCTCTGCCCCTCTGACCCCTCCAGCTTGTCCCCTGCACCACTAGACTCAGCTCTGCTCATGGTCAGGCGCCAGCTGGCCCCAAGCTCACCACGTCACTCTGCTTCCTCCCTTGGGTGGGCCTCCATCCAACATAACCTGGTTGACTTATCTGCTATTTCACCTGGCTCTGGTCTCCTCAGAACCTAACAGTTCCACCTAATGGGCACTAGTGTGGACCGCCACACCCCACAGGGGGGCTTCCTGCTCTGTGACTGCCTCTCACTGTCACCCTCCCTGGCGTCCTGGCCGCCTTCCACAACCACGGGCCTCAAACGTGCTTCATCCTGTCACTTCCTGGCATAGCTTTCTCCAGGGGCCCGGTGGCCATGGGACGTTGTCCAGACAGCTGCATCTGGAAAGTTGGCCCCAATCTGCTGTAATGGACTTGACTCCAACCCCGCTGAGGAGTGCAGGTGCTGCTCCAGCCCTGTGGGCCACTCCCCTCGGCCCACATCCAAGCCCTTGCCCACCTCTGAGCACTGTCTCTCTTCCTGCCCAGCCCTTCCCTGGCTCCTACCTTCTCCTGAATCCAAGGCTGCCCCCCCCGGGGCTGAGAACCAGGGCAGCTGCCTAACCTATCCCCCTCCCCTGGCTTTCTGGATGGTTGGTGCAATTAGGAGAATATGCAGACCCAACCTTCACGTAACTCAAAGGGGGTTAATCAAACAAAAGGCTCACCGCTTCCACTCTGTCTGGGAGCTGGAGAGAAAGACCATTCCCTCTGATGCTAATGGCCACCAAATACAGATAGACATGCACGGGTGTGATCAGCAGAGCTGCAGACACAGATGGACACAGCACGGGTGTGATCAGCAGAGCTGCAGACACAGATGGACACGGCCTGGCTGTGATCAGCAGAGCTGCAGACACAGATGGACACGGCCTGGCTGTGATCAGCAGAGCTGCAGACACAGATGGACACGGCCTGGCTGTGATCAGCAGAGCGGCAGACACAGATGGACACGGCCTGGCTGTGATCAGCAGAGCTGCAGACACAGATGAACATGCACGGCTGTGATCAGCAGAGCTGCAGACACAGATGGACATGCACGGCTGTGACCAGCAGAGCTGCAGACACAGATGGACACGGCCTGGCTGTGACTAGCAGAGCTGCAGACACAGATGGACACGGCACGGCTGTGACCAGCAGAGCTGCAGACACAGATGGACACGGCACGGCTGTGACCAGCAGAGCTGCAGACACAGATGGACACGGCACGGCTGTGACCAGCAGAGCTGCAGACACAGATGGACACGGC
>CAUYTI010090388.1:0-60512 GCA_963575145.1 Galago senegalensis
TGGGCTAGATTCAAACCTGCCAGCTTAGGTGTATGTGGCTGGCGCCTTAGCCACTTGAGCCACAGGCTCAAGAGGTGCTTCCTTAGAATCTTTCCCCAAATTCTTAGCAGTTATCACACTGTTTTGTACTTCCTTATTTACTTATTTGTCTGAAGACGCCTTAATTATCCTTACATCTCAGCACTCACCACTGGTGGGGTCTGTGGGAATGCTGAGTGGTCAGTGTGTAAATCGCCATCACCACTACCTCAGCCTTCTTGGGATCTCTAATTTCTCAGAAGAGCTGAGCAGGGGAGGAAACATCTCTTGAGATCCTGATACTCAGCTCCTGGGTGAGCTTGCACTTCCTCTCTGCTTCTGGGGTTGTCATACGGGTCCCAGGCAGATGAACACTGCCATCATCAATTCCTCTGCTGTCCTAGTCTTTCCATCAGCATGTAAACACGCTGATATTTGTCATCTCCACCCTTTCTTGGAATCACATGGGCAAATGCCACATGCAAAATCTTGAGAAAAAAACCCCAGATACAAAAATAAAAAACAAAAACAAAAACCAAACAAGGGTACAATTTCACTTATTTACAGTTAAAAAACAGGTTAAACAAATCTGTGCTGTTCAAAGTCAGGGGAGTAAGTGCCTTTGAGGAGGAGGGAGGGAGAGCCCAGAAGAGCTGTGAAGGAGGGATTCTGGGTGCTGATGACGTTTTGCTTTTGACCTGTATTTGGCTACACAGACTTATTTATTCATGATAATTCATTAATAATTCATTTATGATAATTTATTGATCTGACATTTATGACCTATACAGTTTTCTCTTTGTATTTCCCTAAAGAAAAAAATCATTACAATGGCCTATAACTACCAAAATGATCTGGCCATTTCTCTCTCTTTGACCTACTTTCTATAATAGGCTAAAGCTTTTGCAAATGAAGTTTTCCTCTGCCTACCACACACTTCTTCCAGGCATCTACATGGCTTATTCTTTTGACCCCATAAGGTCTTTTATGCAAATGTTCCCTTTCAGAAAGGTATGAAGAGTATGACCACTCTTTCCTCACTACCACCCCCTACCCTTGCACACATAGCTGCCTTTGGATTTATTTTTCTCTATGGTACTTAATATCTAGCATACTTTATAACTTATACATTTGTTTTGTTTATTCTCCTGCCTCTCCAGCAGCATGTAAACTCCATAAAAGCAAGGAATTTTGTCTGTCTTATTTACTGTTGTGAACATCTTGAACAGTGCCTGGCACATAGTAGGCAGCCAATGATTATTTGTTCAGTGGATGGACACATCTCTATGCCTTCTCTTGGAGGTTCAATTCCTTTTTTTTTTTTTTTTTGAGATGGAGCCTCAAGCTCCCCTGGGTAGAGTGCCATGGCATCACGCTCACAGCAACCTCCAACTCCTGGGCTCAAGTGAGTCTCCTGCCTCAGCCTCCCAAGTAGCTGGGACTACAGGCGCCCGCCACAACACCTGGACATTTTTTTGGTTGCAGCCATCATTGTTGTTTGGTGGCCTGGGCTGGGGATTCGAACCCGCCACCTTAGGTGTATGTGGCTGGCGCCTTAGCCGCTTGAGCCACAGGTGCCAAGCCTGTAGGTTTAAATTTTGTTTACTCATTTATCCATCAGTGGTCACTTGGCTTGTTTCCACCTTTTGGCAATTGCAAATAATGCTGCTATGAACTTGAGTGTACAAATATCTGTTCAAATCCCTGCTTTCAATTCTTTTGGGTACAGATGCTCCTCAACCCACAGTGGAGTTATGGCCCGATAAATCTGGGTAAAGTAAAAAAATATACTCATATGTCTAACCACCTACACATCATAGCTTAGCCTAGCCTACCTTACGTGTGTTCACTGTGGCTCACTGCCCCTGCCTAGCATTACCTGCATATCATTAGCCTGGGAAATGATCAAAATTCAAAAACAGTTTCTACGGAATATATTTTACTGTTGTACTATTATAAAATTGAAAAATCTTTAGGGCAAGGATTATCTGTATATCCAGAAGTAGAGTTGCTAAATCATATGATATTTCAATGTTTAATTAGCAAAAACAAGCTGGAGTATCAGTACGTAATTTTTTGAGGAACTATCATACTGTCTTCCACAGAGGCTGTACTATTTTTCATTCCTCGACAGCCATCTTAATGGGTGTGAATTTGTATCTCATTATAGTTTTGATTTGCATTTTCCTAATGATTAGTGATGTTGAACAAGTCGGGCTTATCAGCTAATTGTGTATATTTGGAGAAATGTCTATTCAAGCACCTTGCCCATTTTTGAATATAGTTGGTTGGCTTTTTATTGTTGGGTTGTAAGAATTATTTGTATACTGTAGTACATATTAGGTCTTAATGAGTGGGCAAATAAAAAGCTAAAGATCAGAGGAGGGCTAGATGACCTTAACCAGAAGTGGAGGAGGTAGCACTTTCTTAAGGAAAAAAGTATGGGATTTTTAAGGAAGTGGTGGTAAGAGAGAGAGAGCATTCCACCAGCCTGAACAAAGTGAGACTGTGTCTCTACTAAAAATAGAAAAACTAGCTGAGAGTTATGGCAGGCTCCTGTAGTCCCAGCTATTTGGGAGGCTGAGGCAAGAGGATCAGATGAGCCCAGGAGTTTGAGGTTGCTGTGAGCTATGACACCACAGCATTCTATCTAGGGTGACAGAGTAAGACTCTGTCTTAAAAAAAAGAAAAAAAAGAACAAGGGGTAGAAAAAAAAAGTATGCCAAGAGAACAGTGGTAATTTTGATAAATCATAGGGTAAATCATAACATTGAGTAGTAAGAACTCTAAGGCTAGAAAGATACACTGTGACAGAGAAGACTATAATTTGTAGCCAGAAGATCAGCCTGTATACCTGCCTGTACATAGCCTATATCCCACATCAGTCTTCAGGGCCATGGGTCTATTGTTATCCTACTTATGATGCGCAGTGGTCATCCCTGGAGATAGAGTCAGTTCCACTTAAAGCATGGTTGAGAATGTAGGGTTCAGATGGTATGGGAGTCTCCCCAAATAAGAATCTAAAGTTGTTGCCAAGAGAAGAGGGGATGGGTATGGAGGAGACAGTCAGTCATTATCAGTGCTCAGAATAGACTTGACACAATTGGTCAAGTCAAATCAATGAGCATCTGATTGAATGCATAGGTGACAGATATGACCCTGATGATTAGCCCTTGAATATCCTGTTACTGGTCCTCTGGAATCAGAGCTACCTGGGAAGGACTATTAGGATAATAAGGAAAGCTAATGCTTATTTAGTGCCTACTCTGTGCTAGTTTCTGCACTAGGTATTTTTTATGTATATTTCAATGTTTGAATCTCATCTTACTGATGAAGTTCTGAGAGAGGTCCCCATCTGTGCTTCTGACTGCACAGCTAATAAGGGGTAGAGCTCAGTCTAAGTCATTTCAGGTAGGAGGAGCCATTGTTTTGACACACCCTCCCTTTGCTTTAGGCCTCATGCCCCTAGTGGTTGTATTAGCTGTAGGCAGTAGTGTTGGCCTTCTAGTGTTAAAGCTGTCCATTTCCTAGGGAATCTATAGGCTAAGGTTGTTTTTGAGCCTAGTGAAATAATTTTGGGAGATGGTGACTAACCTGTGAATGTCAGGACAAGGGCTTAAGGAAAGAAGGACTTTTGTAGCTTTGAGTCAGTCCCTTCTTGGCATTAGAATTCAGTTTTCCCTGCCTTCCAGTGGAGACTCAATACTTGGCTTTTTTTCTAGGTTTCTTCTTAACTGTTGTGCTGGCTGAGCATCTTCCTTGGTCTCCTTCGTCTATAGCAGGGGAGGCTCAGACTGACTTTCCATTTCTTTTCTCTCCTTAGAATCATTGCGATGATGAGTCCAGAGGACAGCTGGGTTTCCAAGTGGCAGCGAGTCAGTAAGTGTTTCCCTTTTTCCTTATCTTGACCTGGCTGTAGCTCAGATCCATGGGAGAGTCTTAATTCGATAGAGTTAGTGGTCTCACCATGGTAAAGATGAGGTTGTAGGAAAGACAAAGAGGCAGTGTCCTGTGTTCTTGTCATTTGACACTTGTAGCCTAAAGAAGTGATGGCTCTTCTCTTAGAGTTGCAGCACTTCTTCCATTTCTAGCTTAAGTCTCCATATGATTGTTAGTCTTAACTCACTCCCACTGAAATCTCCTTTCTTCTCTCTCAGGTAACTTTAAGCCAGGTGTTTATGCGGTGTCAGTCACTGGTCGCCTGCCCCAAGGTAATAATAATCATAATAATAGCCAGTGTTCATTTACTGTACTAGTCACTGTGGAAGTCCTTTATCTGAATTAATTTCAGTCCTCACAACTCCATGAGATTCTGCATTTTCCAGGTAGGGGAACTGAAGCATAGAGAGGTTAAATAATTTGCATGAGGTCCCCAGCTAATAAGTGACTGGCCGGGATTTGAACCCATGTATTCTAGATGCTGAACCTTTGCTCTTTTTTATTTTGTTTTATTTTTATTGTTTTAGAGATAGGGTCTTGCTACCTTTCCAGGCTGGACTCAAACTCCTGGGCTCAGCTGATCCTCTCACCTCAGGCTTCTGAGTACCTGGGACTATAGCACCACTGCAGTCAACCTGGAACCTTTGCTTTTGATGACTACATATGTTCCTCTTTTTCTTGTCATTCTTACCATGTCATTGTTAGCTAAACATTTGCCTAGGTCTTCAGTGGTAATAAGCCAACCCAGTAGGACTGTTGATGAGCAGTCTAGGATCTCTGGTTTGCTTAAAGCCGCCTTCAAGGTGGCAGCTGATGAACCTATCTTACCTTCCTAAATCTTCCCTTATGGAGCTGTTTCTTTTCCTACCACAGGAATCGTGCGGGAGCTGAAAAGTCGAGGAGTGGCCTACAAATCCAGAGACACAGCTATAAAGACCTAGCAAGATGCAGGGCTGCCAGCATCTTTGCTGTCTACTTCCTGCCTCTGCTTATTTTTGCTATGGAACTAAATGGGCAGAATTTGAAATAATCCCCACCCTCCAACTCTGAGACTTAGCAGTCTGTTAAGAGAGCAGCCCATCATGTCCCTGAGCCATTTTATCGTTGGACTACCAATAGAGAGGTGGGAGGGATTTGGGTTGGTGGATTAACAAGAGACTGAACTGAGGGAAGAGTAGGATGCTGGTTTTCCTATCCACAGCCCAGGGCTATACCCTTGCCCACCAGTAGAACTCTGGGTCAAATGCTAGTAAATGTGAAGCTCTAAAACATTATTAAGGCCATATACCTGCCTTGCCTCCCTCTCCCTTTCTCTTAACTAGGCGCAATAAGAGCTTGCTTGCCCTGTAGGCACCTTCTCAGAGCAGCAGAGGCCCTTCTGCCCATTCTTTCCTGTTCCTGAGCCTGCAGGGTTGCAGCCTTTCCTAATGTGCTTTCTTGGTTCATAGGAAGGTTTGCTGTGCTCACGCTGGGTAGCCCCATCAGCCTGGTAGTCCCACTATCTAGTGGTTGTATCCTTCTGCCCTCTAAACTTGGTACAACTGTGTCCCTTGAAGAAATCTTGAGGCTTCTTAATGTCTTTTGCCTCTTAACCATGTTCACTATTTCTTTTTTTCCTTCTTTGTTTTCTTTTTACTGTTCTTTGTATACTTTAGGCTACTTACTCATATTTGACATTCTTCTATCTAGAGACCCTTAGGCCTTAGGTGGCTGCTGGGCCCTGGCCTGCCTTGTGTGTGTCTTCACAGGAGGTGGATCCTTCCTTTCTTCTTGTGGCCTAGTAGGGAGCTTTGGGTAATGTCACATAATTGGTGAAGGGGAGTTTATTTGTTTTACAATAAAAAAATTCACCATAAATTCTCATTTACTTAAATTTCTACAGAAATCCTGTTAGTATCCCCATTTTGATTTCCCTAAGTTTCTTGTTCACCAGTAAAATGGAAATGATCACACCTTGCCAATTTACCTAAAGGTTCTTATGATTATAGAAATGAAGCAGTGTGGCAGTTTCATAACATAAGTCTTATAAAAAGTAAAATTTATATGCTTCCTTTTGATAGTCATTTTTCAACATATATAATAATTGCACAATCAGCCAGAATAGTGGAGGGAAATCCCCAGAACCACAACTGCAGGCTGCTCTGACTCAGGTGCCTATACCAGGACTTTGTGTCTCTTAGCCACCTGGTGTTGCTATTGAGTCAGTTTCCCTTGTTACCTGTGGCCTGGAGTGTGTGGGAAAGAGGAGAGATGCTGACTTGACTTTCCGGTGTTTGTCTACCCACCTGTCCTCTGTTAGGCCCTTGGAAAGGTGCCTAGGACTGGCCAAGCTGTTCAAGTCCACTTAGGGGTCCTCAAACCAGAATCTTTCTCTGGTGCTTTCAAGCTCTGAGGGAATGGTCTGATAACCCAAATTCCAAACTGAGGTTCTCAAGGATTTCCCCATCCCTACAAACTGAAAGAGCTCCATGGGTGGTGATTTCTGTTCAACTTCAATCTGAAAGTAACTCTCCCAGGCTAGAGCTTGCATTCTGGGGGGAAGAAATAGGTTTCAGCAAGAATGCCCAGGCTGTGCAGCCAACACCCAACTTTCACTGGCTTTCTCAGAAAGTCCCTTGGAAATCCCCAGCTGCTGTCCTGGGTGTCTGACCCGGACGTGGTTGCTTTGTGAGAATGGAAACATTTGTGGGGAGGGGAGGCATGATGAGCTGTGTACAGATAACCACACTCAGTCTGCCTTAGCCCCACACTGCGTTGAGCTCTAACTGTCAGTCTTGCAGGAAGCTAAAGATGGGGGAGGGTGGGTTTTTGCTGTGCCTGGATTCTGCAGACTACCAGGTGGGTTCTGCCTGGGAGTTGCTTTCTTTGTAGCTTTTTTTTTTTTTTTTTTTTGCCTTCTCTGGGGCTTGAGACTGTGTGTGGTGCCACTCAGCCAAGACAGGAAGGTGCAGAAGTCCATCCTCCACTAGCAGCCCAGAGAAGCTGAGATGGGGACTTGGTTCAAGGTGCCTGGGAGTCAGTAGTGCTATGTAGAAGATGGTGTCTCAAGTGCTGGTCCTGCTGCCCTGCTTTCCATTGACATGAGGGCTTCGTGCTGCCTATTGTGTCTGATCAAAGTTTCAGCCCCTTTCTGAACGCTAAGGTTCTGAATCTGCCCAGCACCTTACGATCTCTCCCTCCTTGGTCTCTTGCTCAATAGTTGAGCTTTCACGAGGACAAGGCAACTTCCTTGTTTAACAAAGACACACTCAAGTCAGACAGACCAGGAACAGTAGCCAGGCCATCCTCCCTTTGCCTGCCTATTCCCCTTTCTCCACTCCTTACCACATTCTGTGTGGTTAGGGTTTCCCCAAAAGTGAAGGGCTAAGTGGCAATGCATTGATGAATGTAGCCTCTAGACCAAAAAGGGACTGGTAGCTGATAGAACAAGAGTCAGGACGTCTGGTCTTGGGCAGCAGTTTCCCAGTGATGATGGTGTGCTGGTGAGGGTCCATATGCAGGCTGGGCTCACTGGGTTTGGGGACTAAGGACTTGCTCTTCATGTGGCTTCAGCCTGGCAACAAACTGTTACTAAGTCTTCAGTCCCCCACTCCCCACACGCACATCTGATCTCTGTAGTATGAAAGAGGCAGGTAGATAATGTTTAAGAACAGATTAATAATTTTTTCTCAACATCTGGTTCATGTTTATTTAATATCAGCAATGCCTTTCATGTAAATAGTATTTATTACAGTTGACAAAAGGTTTTCACATCCATTTGATCCTCGTAAAACCCCAGGGACATGTTAACATCCTTATTTAGTGATGAGGAAACAGGCTCAGAGAGTTAAGAGTGACTTGTCCATAACCAAGAAGTGGAGTCTTAGCTCAGGAAACAATGCCGACACCCAGTTTAGGGTTAATGTTTCTGACATAGTTAACAATCCCAAACAGCAAGCTTTGTTCCCTCCTGAATGTTCCACAGAATCAGCATAAGGCATTAGCTTTCTGTTGAGTGAAGTGACAACACATTGTTCCCATACCTTGAGCTCTACCAATCCTATTCCCCCCATTCTAGTCCTCAAACCTAAAATTAGCTAGAGAGATGGAGGCAGAGTGATGACCCAGGGAGATCTTGGGATTTACTCAAGGATCTCTGTGCAGAGCACTGGGAAACTAGGCCTTCACCAGTTCCCCGGTTACATCTTCTGTTCTGCTCTGGCACCTGCTGACCTGTACTCCATACCTCCCACCTTCCATCTGCAGCTTAATGATGGCATCACGTCCCCCTGGGACACGGGCTCCTGTGTGCTGAAAGCACATCTGAGGGCAGAGTCCCTTCCTCTCAGTATTGCTCCCTGCACCCCCAGCTGCTAGCTGTGTGACTTGTAAGTCACCTTAACCTGTCTAAAAAGTTTCTTATCTGTGAAATGCAACTGATAAATCTAGGTATTGGGTTGGCAGGATAGTGGTTACCTGTGACAGGTGGGAGTGAACATATGAAAGGCACCTAAGATGCTGGTTATGTTTTGTTTTCTTAATCTGGATGTTGGTTATGTGGGTCAGTTTACTTCTCTGAAAATTTATTGTTAAATACTTGTGATTTTTTCACTTTTCTGTTTGTACATTATACTTTGAATAAATAATTCACTTAAAGATGTGCGGTTGGCGGTCTTTGTCTTAGAGTAGTTCTGAGAATCAAATACATTAATTTAGGTAAAAGCAATTTGAGAGATGGACGTTATTAAGAGTGAGAATATGTGAGGGATTGTCATTATCCAAAGTTGTCTACCTCTAGGTACGTTCTAGACAGGTGTGGCATGGGTTTCATCCTTCTAGCATTGTTGGATAATAGGTGTTCTAATACATCAATCATACGTAAATATATCAAAAGTGAAACATTTCCGTGTTTGTTAGCACAAGAGACCTGCTGCTAAAACTAAAAAAGGCACTAAGGATTTTTAATCTTTCTGTTCTCATTTTTTGTGATATAAATTTAATTTTAGTTGGGGTCTCATTATGTTGCCCAGGCTGGACTGTTAACTCCTGAGCTCAAGAAATCCCTCCATTTCAGCCACCAGAGAAATGGGGACCATAGGCATGTGCCATTGCACCTGGCTTAAATTTTTAAAATGTATCATCTACTTCCTTGCTATTTGGATACAAGATTCTGAATGTGATTTAACCTATCATTGGCTCAAAGCCATTGTTAAAAACCTTTTTTTTTTTAATCATGTGGTAAAATGATTCAGGGCTAATTATTTTTCTCCCTCTTAGATTCATACCAGCATGTCAACTGTTATTTCTGTTGCTTATATATGGCTGTCCCCCTCCCAGTCCCAGATTGCTACAGTTGCTGTAAGGTGAGCCAGTGAGGCTTAGTTTGAGGAGGAGGGCACATGGCTGCCTACCCAGGCCAAGGGGATTTAGAGGCCTTCACCAGTGGGTGTGCAAGGCCCAGAGTGCTCAGGCCCTGGTGAAGGCAGAGCATAGACTATCAGGACTGGAAAAGGCTGGTCCCTTACTTTATGGGTGAGAAGACTGAGTCCAGAGACAGCGGTCAGCTTCTCTCACTTGATCTCAAGAAGAGGGTCTCCACTACTTTATGTCTTATACTTACTGGCTCTGCCTTTGGCCTAAGATCCCAGGAAGCAGGAACTGAGTAGAGGAAACTGTCCTGTCTTGCTAGATCCTCTGAGAAATATGATGAAAAATATACGCCCTCTAGGCTTTGGGACTCCCCCATTTTCAACACTCCCTTTCAGGGTAGAGGATAGGTATTACGGTGTTGTAGACGCAGAACTTGAAGCCCAAGGATCTTTCTTTGGGGGTCCATCCATGGCAGATGGAGGCCTAGGCCTATCTGTCAGAAGTCAGGTAGCTAGCAGGCTCATTTCAAGGGCTTGTACGTGCTGCTTCCTGCCTGTGTACTCTCCTTCCTGCCAGCTTAGCTCTTGTGTTAGAGCAGTGGTTCTCAACTTTGCTAAGGCTGCGGCCCTCTAATACAGTTCCTGTGGGTCACAACCCACAGATTGAGAACTGCTGTGTTAGAGAGATTGCTTGAGAGAAGGTAAGGGGCAGCCTGAGACACCAGGGTGGGGAAAGCCAGCTTCCCTCCAAAATGGATTTTTCACCCTTTCTTCCCTCAACCCAGCAACTGCCACACTTTCAACTTGTCCCAGCCTGGAAAATACCTGGAAGGAAGTGAGCACTCTGGGGCTACTAGCGGAAGTGGGGGTTTAACTGTCACCCCATCCCTGGGGGCTTGAGTCGCAGAAAGCAGGGGGAAATGCAAATTAATGTTTGGGAGGGAGAAAGTCCTCTTGAGAGAAGGGGTCCCTGGGGCCAGTGGTCTCTGCTGGAACTTGGAGGCCTGAGCAAGGGAGTGAGTGATCAAAGGCCTTGGGATGAGCCAGCAGCCACAGGACCCTGTGCTGGCAGCTGCAGCATGTTCTTTGAACAGCTTAGATACACTTCCTTAGCCCTGTACCTGGAGAAGCCGGGAGTTGGAGGGTGGGGACTCGGGAGGGGTGGGGCACGGTCTGGAGAATGTGAGGGAATGGAGGAGAGTGAAGATGGACATGTCCTTGGGGAATGAGCTTGAGGGGGCAGGTGTCAAGTCTCTTAAGCCTTTGCAGCAGGCCGGACTAAGCTTAGGTTTGAAGGATCCCTTCAGAGTACCTCCCCTACTCTGTCAATAGATGCCAGAGACCAAAAGTGAGAATCACACGGTGGCATTGCAAAGGGATTTTCATAGCTACTGGAGGCAAGAATTTGAACAAGAAGCAGCTTTGGGGCTCATACTTCTACAATAATAACCAGTAGATGATTGCCGTCAGTTTGGCAACTGCCGGGTTCAAAATTGGCCACTTCCATAATTACATTTGATCTTCAGTTCCATCACATGAGGCATTATTATTCCCCTTCACATATGGGAAAACTGAGTTTTTGGATGGGCGAGGTGGTTCATGCCCGTAATCCTAGCACTCTGGGAAGCTGAGGCGGGCGGATTGCTTGAGCTCACGAGTTTGAGACCAGCCTGAGCAAAAGCAAGATCCAGTCTCTACTAAAAATAGAAAAACTGAGGCAAGAGGATTGCTTGAACCTGAGTTGGAGGTTGGAGGTTCCTGTGAGCTGTGATGCCAAGCACTCTACCCAGGGCAACAGCTTGAGACTGCCTCAAAAAAAAAAAAAAAAGACTAAGTTTTCCCTGCCCAGCACTGTGTCCTTTGGCTTCGTGTCAGCTCTGCCATAGCAGATGAGGATCAGGGGCGCATAACTGGGTCAGAGGCAGGGGATCTTCCTTGTTTTCCTTTTGCCTGCAGACCAGGCCCACTGACCTCAGTACCAAGGTCTCTTTGGGGGTATGGGCCTCAATGCCTCCCTGTGCTCACCTACCCTCAGATAAGGGGCTGGGGCCCCTGCTCACCACCCCCATTTGCCCAGGCCTTTCACCGGCCACCCCAGCCACAGCCCCATGACATGGCTGACAGCACCCCATTGGTCCTCCTGAGAGCATTTGCCCTTATTTGGCCAGGCCAGCTCCAGGCTGGGCCTCCACCCCTAGCCCTGCCCCCTAAGGCCTGTCTTTCTCACTTCGCCTTTTTGAGGTTTGGCTCTGAGGCTCTGGGGCCCCAGCAGGGTGTCGCTTTAAATGCACTTTCTGGTTGAGTCACTTTCAACGGCTCTGGTGCTGTGAACTGCTGCTGCTGCTGCTGCTGCTGCTGGGCGCCCCCCCCAAACCTTGGTGGCCAGCCCTCCCCCATCTGACTGTTTAATAGGCTCTGAAGGAAGGGGCTGGGGTGGTCTCTGGCTGAGAAGAGATTCTATAGACCCATTAGATCCCTCTGCTCCCCCACCCACAAGCCTGGGGGCCGAGGGTCTACCCTGCCTCCCTCCCTCTGCTTTGTCCAGCTCCCATTTCTCTGATTGGGTTTTGAGGATAGGTCCTCACACAAAGACCTGTTCCTTTGGGGGGACTCTGAATTGAGCTCCCCTTGGGGGAACAGAAACAAAATGCAGATTGTTGGCCGATTTTCAGGAAGGTGAAACAACCTCGCTGAGTTTCCGGTTCCTCATCTCTGAGACTGGGATCTCATCATTTACCCCAAGGGGTCAGCATGATCAAATGAGATTCAGACTGCTGTGTTCTGTCAAGGTCTCTAGGTGCCTGACGCCACCCTCACCCCCACCTCAGAGTGCAGAACATGAAGGAGAATGGAACAAGCCCAGAGTGGCTCAGGGGCAGTCCTCACCTGCTTTTCCAACTATGCCTGAGATATGAGGAGGGTGGAGGAGGGGCAGGAGGTTGGCAGGAGGGAATAGATAGCTCTTTGCCCCTTGTCCTTGCCGAGATGGGGGAGAATTCTGCTAAAGAGCCCTTGCTAGCTACCTGCCTTCTCTGTGCTTTGGGAGGTGTGGGAGGTGTCCCATAAGCCAGCTGGGAAGATCCCCAGCTGCCCAGGGGCTGACAGGCTTTAGAACACAGAAACTGCTGCTTCCCCTCCACGGTCCTTGGGCCCCTTTGCTCTTGGGGACTTCCTAGAGCACAACCATATTGTTTGGTCAACTCCCTCCCCAACAGGCTTTGGTTGGGGGCAGGGGTTGTCAGCTACTGGCCCAGAGTTACACTGTAAATGGTCACAGGGTGGGGACTAGACCCCTAGTCTCTTGTCTCACAGTTTTATCCTCTGCTTAGTGGTTCTGATGTTGGGGGTAGGGAGTTGGGCTGATAAGGAATGATGGTGGGTTCCAGGCAGGGAACCAGCCTTCACACACACACACACACACACACACACACACACACACACACACACACACACACACACACGCGTGCTTGCGGAGTAGCAGTTCAAAATGGAGCAGGTGCAACATAAGACACCTGTGTGTGGCGGGAGCCAGGAGGGAGCTTTCTTCTATTCCTGGGCTGTGCTCCTGGGAGATCCTAGAGGGGGAATGCTTCTGATTTCCAACTATGCCCACAGCAATGGTCAGGGTAGCCTTCTGCTTGCACCCACACCCCCCTTCCTACTGAGTTCATCCTGCCTCTTTCCAAATGCTGTATAAAGAACCCTGAACTTGGCTCTAAGTTGCTTTGTGACCTCAGGCTGCCTTCTGCCTCCTTCTGGGCCTGCAGCTTGGTTTCCTGGGGCCAGGGGCAGTCGCTGCCTGACCTTGCTGCTTAAAAGACCTTGATCCTATGATACCAGGAGAGCTGAGCCAGAACCCTGTCCCATAGAAAAGTGACTTCCCAGGGCAGGCCACTGGGCACTGGAGCTGTCTCTTGTCAGGCAGAGAAGAGTAAAAGAGCATGCTGTTAAAACTAGAAGGCTCTGGGCAATACAGGCAAGGAGTAAAGGGTGACAGCTCACCCCCTCCCTGCCTGGAGGCCCCCAGCACTCTTTTAAGGCTCTGAGATGTGTCAGGAGATGTTCCCTGGTGCTGAGATGACCTCTGCAGGGACACAGGCTGTCTTTGGCTCTTGAGGCACCTGTTTCCCATGGCCATCTCTCCAGCAAAAGAGGGAAGGGGCTCAACATTTGAGAATATTGACTCCAATCGGCTTTAGCCTCCTTTTGCAGTGCCAGTGCTCAATTTCCCTCGTTTGTGGCCAAGACTGCCCCCCAACGCTAGCTTCCAAGGGCAGGCCTGCTCGGCCTTCTCAGCTTCCTGTTTGTGAGTGGTTAGGTCCTGTGGCTTCTCTCTTGTCTCTTCACAGGCAGGTTATCTGGGCTGCCATCTCCGCCTGCCTGCCTGCTGGGTGAGGGCTCCACAGGCGGCCCGGCCCAGTGCCTCCTCCACTGCAGGGGGAAGCTTGGTTTTCTTTTCTGCCTTGTGTGTAGACAAGAACAGGCCTTCTAGGCCTGTTCCTCTTGCAGGTGTTAAGTCTTCAAAAGGGCATTTTCTCCCAGTTTCTTTTCCTGAATGAGTCTCTTCTTCCAAACCCTCTCCACCCACCCTCACTTCTTCCAGGAACCCTTTTCTGATGCTTCCTGTGACTCTGAGGTTGCCCTCCATCATCCAACCACCTGGCTGCTATTCAGCGCTACTTCACATTTGTGGCTATAACTTTGTAAGATGTAGGTATGGGAGGGGGGCATATACAGGTCTTCTACTCCACCCCAGATTCAGTGCTCCACTGAGGTAGGAGGAAAGTGTCCCCATCAGACCTGAAGCAGTGCCCCTGCTTTGGACACAAACTGCTCTGTCACACTGATGTACAAAAACCCCACACATTGCCTGAGACTGGGAGTGCCTCAGGCCTTGTGTCCTTTCTTTCTTAGGCTCCTTTACCTGCCCACAGCCTCAGCTTGACACACAAAGATGACTGTCCCCAGAGTCAGTGAAGTGGGGGTGGGAGGAAGGGATTGTGAGCTCAGAGCCCTTCAGGACGCCAAGACCAGACCACCTCACCCCATTACCTGGCACAGGGCTATTCCCACCTTGTTTCTGCCACCCCCACCCCTACTTCCTTTGAGCAGAAGTCTGAATGTCAGAACCAGGAGGGACTTAGAGGACATTTTATGGCAGAGTCCAAGTGAGCCAATGTTGCCCAGTGAATGCCTGGCTGAGCCTGGACCTACTGCCAAGAAGGCAAAGTCTGAAGTATCAACCCGAATTCTCTCCTCCACAAAGAGAGACATCAAGACCTCCTGCCCCAGCCAGGGTTTGGTTTAGTTTAATCTCTCATCATGGGAGACTCAGGCAATAGGTGGTTTGGGGGGGGGGGGAGGCAGGAGCAAGGGTCAGGCTTCTCACAAAAGTGTCCATGTTCTAAGCCCACCTCTAACTCCTGCCAGGCACCTCCCTAGCAATGACCCCAGATTCCCAAGTGAGGTTTCCTTCCTGGGTCTTCTGGGAAGCAGGCAAGTGTGTCCCAGAGTGTATAGCAGGCTTTCCTCTGGGGACTGTATGTGCAGGCCTGAGCTGGGTGTGTCAGCAATGGCGTGTCCTTGGGGCTCTCAGACAGTTGTCTCTGGAAAGGAGACTGAATACTTTGGGCTCTCTGAGACTGTCTGCACAGACGCTCTCCCCGCAGGCACCTGCTGGTCAGGCACAGAGACCACACGTATGGGTTGTGCCAGCCTGTTCCACTCACAGGTGGATTCCCCATTCCACACACCACACACCTGCTCT
Source organism: Galago senegalensis (assembly GCA_963575145.1). NCBI lineage: Eukaryota > Metazoa > Chordata > Mammalia > Primates > Galagidae > Galago > Galago senegalensis. The sequence continues at coordinate 15,073 of CAUYTI010090388.1, forward strand.
CACAGAGCTTCTAACTGTCTCTGTGTCCTCATCTCAGACTCTGCCCCTTCCCTGTCCTGGGTTTCATTTCTGGCCCTGTCTCATTTCTTCTAGTTTGAGGACCTGAAAAGCTAGCTGGGAGTCATCACTGGGCTGGGAGAAGTCCAGGGTGCAGGGACCCTGAGCCCCTCCATCCTTCTTTAGCCCCAGCCTCAGGATGGGAACCAGCAAAAACCCCAGTCCTCCCAGAAACCTCTGGACCCCAGGAACTCTGTTGGTAGAGAGACTGGACACAAGGCCCTCTCCTCAAAAAAAAAAAAAAAAAAAAAAAAAATTGGCTGGGTGTGGTGTCTCATGCCTATAACCCTAACTCTTTGGAAGGCTTAGGTGGGTGGAATCGCCTGAGCTCAGGAGACCAGCCTGAGGAAGAGCAAGACCCCCGTCTCTACTTAAAATAGAAAAACTAGCCAGGCATTGTGGCAGGCACCTGTGGTCCCAGCTACTTGGGAGGCTACCCAAGAGTTTGAGGTTGCTATGAGCTATGATGACACCACAGCACTCTACTCAGGGTGACTGAGTGAAACTGTCTCCAAAAAATTGGCGGTCTTGTGTATTGAGGACATATAGAGGAAAAGCAGCCTCTGTTGTCACAGGGGAGCAGCCATCAGGGATACTCCACCCTGCTCAGGACAGGAGAGAGGGTAGTCTGGAGAGTGTGGGTGATGTGTGTCTGGGGAACCTCAGGCCTGACTCGCTACAGGTCGCATAGTGCGGTGGGGGGGGGGGGGTATCTGTGCACAGCTAGGCCCAGAAGCCTGTCTCCCATTCTGTGCCTCTCTGTGCTGGGACAGGATACCTGTGAAGTGATGGCTATGGGGGCACTATAAGCACGGGTGGGTGTTAGATGCTTGAGCAGGAGGGGCCCTGGGATCCAGGAACCCAGGTTACTGCACAACTTTGATACTCTTATCCTCTTATCGCCTGGGGCAGCTACTTCCCCTCCACCCAGGGTCTGAGGCAGCGGTGGTCTCTTAAAGCAGTACTGTCCCATTTCTGGCCAGCTGGCCCTACACAGCTGACCTCCTCACCACTTTCTCTTCAGACTCTAGGGGGTGAAGGGTCTTGTTCCCCTTTCCCTGTCCCATTTTAAAGGCCTGGGAATGGGACAATCTTCCAGGTCAAGGGGCCCCTTCCTGAAGGGAAGGATGTGGGGCAAGTTTCCTCCCTGCTGTCCCCACTCCAATCCTCTCCTGGGCTTTGAATCTGAGAGTGCTCTATGTCTGTATGGGCCTGTCCCTAAATAGGGGGGAGGGCCAAAAAGAGGCCCACGGTAGGTTCTCACTCTCTCCTACCTCTCCTTCCTCCAGCAAGCCCATTCTTCTTAATTCCAGAGCCCAACCCACTGACAGGCTTGGAGAGCCTAGACTCAGCCCACCCAGCCCCCCTGCCCAGACCCACACCCTGCTCCCCACCCACAGCCAGGGGCCCCACACTGGCCAGCTTCCTGCCTTCCCCATGGGGAAAGCGGGGGTGGCATGCAGGTGGGCGGGCCTGTGCCCACATCCGGTGACTACCAGAACCTCCCCTCAGAGCCCCTTTCTCTCCATTCCTGCAAGCCCCCTTTCTTTCCTGCCCCATGGGACCTATGCCCTGCCTTAGGACCCTGGCCCTCACCACTGCTTTGCCCTGCTTTCCTGTTCCTATAGGTGCCAAGTATGAACACCCAGCCTAGTGCCAAGAGGCCCTTCTGGCCTCAGTGTGCACTGTATACTGTGCTCTGGGGCCAGGCCTCGTCTGAGGCTGGGGCAGAGGTGGCCCTGTAGGGTGTTGTGGGGTGCTGGCTTGGGCCTCATTTCATGCATCAGCACCTCTATGGCCTCTCTGGAAGCAAATACAGAGCCATGGCTTGGTCTGAATGTCCACAAGGGAAGCAAGTTCTCTGGGCTGGGGTTGGTGGAGGTGGGGCTCAGGGAGAGACACTTTTCTTCTGCTGAAATTCTGGACTCTGTTTGGGGCACTCCCCGAAGGCACCGTCAAGGAGCCCTTCTCTCCAGAGGTCAGCCCCAATGTCCTGAGTCAGTCTCAGACTCTTGAGCCATCTCTGGAGCCTGTGCCATGGGGGGAAGGGCAGGCTTGGGGTCCCGGAAGCCACCTGCCCAGGGTGTGTGATGGTCTCTTCAGCCCCCGTCCCTTCAATACCCAGCCTCCTCTCTGGTTTCCTGTCATTCTGTTCTCCCCAGGGAGGGGAGGGGCACTGCTCTCCCCAGTGGTGAGGGGGCGGGCTCCAAGACCGTTGGGCGCCCTGAGATCTGGCCCACGTGGCCTGGGGGTTATAAGCCCTGCCCTCCCTGAAGGGAACCCCACTTTGGAGCTTGAAGCACAGGGCTTGCTGTCCTCAGCCCTGCAGCAGCAGGTAAGGATTGGAACCTTCACTTCAGCCCCAACTGGGGCACCTGCATCTGGGCCTCAAGGGGCCAGGACGGGCTTGGGTTGCAGACTGTGGGTGGGGATGCTTGGGGGCAGTTAGGGGCCTGGGTGACAAGGCTTATGAGTAAAGCTCAAGGCGAAGAGGTCCAAAGACCCTCAGATCTACCGGCTGTCATAGTAGGACATTTCTTCAAAATCCTCTCTAGCCGAGGGAGGTAAAATGGCTTCTGGCCCCCAGATGAAGAAAGAGCTGTGTAATGTCTGAGAAAAGAGGGCTGGAGAGTAGAGTGGGAATGGCGGAGGGTGGGCCGAGACTAAAAGGAAGGACCGACGCCAGTGAGAGGTGCTGGGCGTCTTCCTCTGCCCATCATGGCCACCATTTCTATTGGGATACTCTTGGGTTATGGCCTGGGGAGCAGCAGGGCAGTGAGGGAGTCAGGGCCATTGGGTAGTGAAGAGTCTGAGGCCCAAGGCCTTGGGGATTGGGGGTATGTGGCTGCCTCATTTAGATTCTGGAGGGTGGGCAGTGTGTCTGGGAAGGGCCAGTCAGGGAGTCACAGAACTGAGGACTGGGGTGAGGCCTCCAGAGGCCATGGTCTCTACCTGAGAGTCCCTGAAAGTAGGGGATGAGGTGGAGCCTTAAGGGGGAAGGGAAGAAGGAACCAAAGAGGAAGTGGGGGAGGGAGGTAGAGGAGGCAAGTCTGGCGCCATGCTGAGTCACCGCCCTCAAGGCCCAGGGCGGGCCCTTTGGGGGCCTTGAGCAGGGTGGCAGGAACCATGGGGAAGGCTAGGGGCTCTCGAAGCAAGAGTCAGGAGGAGCAGGCAGCCTGAAGAATACACACGGACGGACAGACAGTGCAGTCACCCATAAAGTAGAAAGCACTACTAACAGCACTGGAGGGTGTAGTGTTTCCTACTTTATGGATGAGTGTACTGTGGGCTTCGGAGACCACGCCACTGCTGCTGCCACCATCTTCCTCAACTCTCGGGACCTAGTGTGACAGGTAAGCACCTCATGGCCCTCCGCCACCTACCCAGATCCCTGAAAGTCCTCCACGGCCACCACAGTGCTGCCCTTCCTGGTTCCGGATAACCAGGAAAAGGCCACAGCAGCCTCTCTGCTGCCCTGGAGTCTGGGGTGCGGGCAGGGCTGGACACGTGGATTCCTGATGCAGTGGCCACAAGCAGAGGAGGAGGCTGGCAAGGGAGGGTAGATGGAGGGAGGGGAATGGGTGGTGGTGCCAGGGACCCCAACACTAATAAAGAATGGATTCTGTTTCTCTTTTGTCTAAGACTCTGTTACTGGGGGGGAGGGTGTGTTGCTTGCAGGTGGCTGGCACGTGGATAGTGTGTGAGCGCACAGAAGGGCTGGGAGGGAGGTGTACTCTCAGTCTCCTGAGAGAAATGGGTTAGGCCCTGACTATGAGGTCAGAAGAGGATCCTGGGGCTGGCCAGGCCATAGCTGGAGGAGCAAAGGGCCTGGGCAATCTGCACAAAGCTGGCAGGTCATGGAGGGGCAGGGATGTGAGGGCCTCTCCCACCTTTTACTCTAGCCTTGCCCTGCTGTTCACTCTCCACTCCCCAATCTGAAGTCTGCCTAACTCCAGTTTTCTGTGTGTGTGTCTTTTTTTAAAGAGATGGGGTCTTGCTCTGTTGCCCAGGCTGGAGTGCAGTGGCACAATCATAGCTCACTGCAGTCTCAGATGATACTCCTATCTTAGCCTCCCAAGTCTCTTGGATTATAGGCATATGCCACTGTGCCTGACTACTACCAATTCTAATCTACGAAAGTCTAGGGGGTCCTTTCTAGCATAAGAATTGGGTGAAACCCCACTATGGCATACACACACATCATCTTACACATAGACAAGGGCTCAGATACTAACAGACAAAGCACATACACCTCAGCATGCATGTGTATTTAAACACAGAGGCCCATTCCTTGTATGCCAGGACCACAGATGTACACTGGCACACACACACACACAGAGGTATACACATTTTAAGAAAGGGAAAACTGTATTAAAATTGTAATAACTCAATATATACTGATAACAAAAGATGAATACGAGGCACATCGAGCACTTCTTGTAATTAGAGAAGTCAAATGTGAATGGAGTATTACAAATTTAATATAGTTTTTTCTTTTCTTAAAAAATGTATACATTTTTTGCCACCCTCTGTACATATACATATAATTATACATATCTATATACATGTGACATGACTGGCATGTCACACAGGAACACACACCCAGGACACAGACATATTCAATAGTATACACACATGCAATGATATAAACACGACACATGTCACACATAGAAGAGCATACACACAGCTTTGCGCAGTGGCAGTATCGTAGCCAATGAGGTTTATCCGAGGTGCGATTATTGCTAATAGAAGAGCATACACAGACACACAGAGTGACATTCACAGAATAACACAGTAGCACCATCCATATACTTATATAGTGACATACTCATAATAAATATAAAATAGATCCATGGTGAGATGTATTATGTATATAAATAAAACCACATCATTACACATATTTACAAGGCTATAATGCAACGTTATATATAGCACAATGCCATATAATGATATCCATATATCATTATGTATTGTAATTTATAAACTCACACGATGACAGTCTCATAAACGTAACAGCACACACAGACACTGTGGCAAATGAGACATATGTGCAATGACACGCACAGAGATATGCATACATATGCAGCCAATGAGACCCATAGACATATAGCAGCACATGTATATAATGCTCCCCTATACAGAAATAAATGTATGTCTAGGTATGCATACTATACATATGCATGAACATAATGGCATGCATGTCTATCCTGACCTAAACATCAGCAACTCACACATGCGGTGGCATGCATATTAATCTACACACTGCTTTAGGGAAGTAAAGATATCATCTCCTCCCCATGCACCCCCTCCTTCCAGTTCCACTGGCTCTGGCCTGGGTGGAGCCCCTAGTCAGACTCTGAGGTTCAGTATTGCTGCTGCTATTCTGCGGGAGTGCCACACGAGGGCCCCACCTTGGCTGAGACTGGTTTGTCTGCTGAGTCCCAGGTTCAGAGGGGAGAGGGGCTGCCTCTGGGGCCTCTCCCAACACTTCTGTCTCTGGGAACTCCATTCAGCCCCCTTCCCCTTCATATAGGCTGACTCCTGGGTGGAAGAGTTGGAGTTCCTATATCCATATCCCTTGTCCCCTAAAAGCTGTTTTCTTATAGCAACAAGGCCTAAGGCCAGTCAGAAGATGAACTTCCCGACAGTTCAGGGAAACCCTATGGGCCATTTGGTCTTCTCTGCTGGCCTGGGACAACCAGGTTGCCCCCTACAAATGCAGTCTGCCAAGAGGAAGCTGAAAGAATTCTCTCGGCCTATTTCTTCCTCTGCTTCTTTGCTTTTATCTTCCTGTTGTCATCTCCTTAATTTTTGTCTCTCTCTTTTTTTCGTCTTGAATCCAATCTTTTCTTGTGCTGCCCTTCTCTGTGGCTAGATCTCTGTCTACCTGTCATACCCTCCCTGCTTCTGTCTCTACCAGTCTCACCTGACGTGATGTAGGAAGGACGAGCTGCAGCCACCTGCCTCCGTACCCTGGAAGGTGTGAGGGTGTGTGGGGACGAGGGGTGGGAGGTCATATGTGGGGGGACTGGGGGACACGCTGGGCCAGCATCCCGTGAGAAACCTGCTCTTCCCTCTGTCCCAACCCTGTCAGCCGGTCCAGCCCACCAGTGCAGCGCCATTGCCATGGAAACCAGCAGCCGACTTCCTATTGGTGGGCGGGAGGGGAGGAGGAGGGGGAGGGGAGGGCTGGCTCTCCCCTGCCCGCCCCCCCATCCTGAGGCTCAGCCCTCCTCGGCGCCCACCATCTCAAGGCTCCCGGACTATAAGGGACCCCTGCAGTCCCCAGAGCTGAGGCCAGCTGGGGCAGAGACTATGAGGCAAGCAGCTCATCGACCCAGGCCTCCTTAGGACCAGCCTGCCACCCAGCAAGCGAGAGAGAGAGAGAGAGAGAGAGAGAGAGAGAGAGAGAGAGGGCGCAGCGGAGAGGGAAGCAGGAGATAAAGGACCTCAGCGGGCCATTGGGGATCACCCTTGGCAGCACCTGAGGACCCTACCCAGGTGGAGGAGTCATGATGGATGGCCAGGCTCACAGACACTGACAGACACACAACCACACCAACGCACACAGCTACACAACACTGACATACTCAAATACAACCAGTGACAGCATCACACACTGCCACAGCCCTGCAATCCAGACACCCACACGCACACAGAAACAACTGGTAACTGTGAAACAGGCAGACAGTGACACACAGCACCACTCCCCTCAACACACATAAGTGGGGGTACCCATCCTCCAAATGTACATAAGACAGTGTTGACCTGCATGGACAGACCTGGAGACACACATATACCCTCACCCAGGCTCGGCTGTCAGTGGCCTCTGCACAGACTCCCCACCCCCACAGGGACACCCTCACTCCTTCACATACTCGCGCACACACAGCCACAAGCAAACATAGCTCACATACCCCTAGCTCCAGCTCCGGCAGCCCCAGCGCCTTCTGCAGCCTCCTTTGTGGGAGGGGAAGAGCTCAGCCAACCTTGGAAGGAGCCTCGGTGAAGCCAAGCGCTCAGTGGGGAGAGGGTCTAGCCTGGCATGACCCTCGCTAGTCCCCCCACTTTGTTGGGTGATGTTCTCCAGCCTGGGTTCTGGGGCCCCTTGGCAGCATCATGGAGCAACTGACAACTCTCCCACGGCCTGGGGACCCAGGAGCCATGGAGCCGTGGGCACTGCCTGCCTGGCAGAGCTGGACTCTAGGCCAGGGGGGTGAACCTGGGGATGCATCCCCAAGCGTTGCTGATACTCCTTCGGCAGCTCTGCAGGTTAAAGAACTGAGGCTTGAAAAGAGTTCTGAGCCCAAAGGAGGCTGGAGCTCTGGGCCAATGGGGGGCATTGATGCTGAAGGAGCAGAGGCTGGACTGCCTGGCCTGGGGCAGCAAGCAGCAAGCTCTGGATCTGGCTGCCTGAGACTGGAGGATGAGGCAGTGGAGGCTGTCCCTAAGGTAAGGGAACTGCAGAGGGCTGGGGTTTGCCAGGTGGGAGGGGTCTCTCACCATGTCCCCCTAGCCTGGACAGGAGGCACAGCAAGATATGCAATGCTATGGCCCACTTCTCTTTTGGCCTGTCTCTGTCCCTACTATCTGTCCTCCCTTCACTGGACAAGAATCTCAGTGGTTCTATTTTTTTTTCTTTTTTTTTTTTGGTCATTCGTCTGTTTTTCTGACTCTCTCTGCCAGTCTGTCTACATTTGGCCCTGCCCCTGCCCACTCCCCCAACCCTACCTCTGACAGTCTGTGTATCTGTGTTTTCTCCATGAGTCTGTCCTTGGGGGCTATGGAGGTGTATGGTGGAATCAGAGTCCAGTGGAAACAGATTCAGGGGAGGGGCTCAGTGCTAGGCTGCACTAGGGCTTGGGGTGGGTGTGAGCAGTCTCCTGCAGAAAAGGGAGGGATCAGGACTTTGGGTGGGGGGCAGAAGACTCCCTGGCTATGAGGAGTCTCAGGAGAAAGGAATGGGAGCTCAAGCTGGTATTTCCCAGGAGGAGAAGATGGGGAGTATCAGGGAACAGCAGGAAGGTCCTCAGGCTGGGGGTTCCACTTTGGGCAGGGAGGACTGGGAAGACCCCTTCTTCTAGGCTTCCTGCAGCCCTCTCCGAAGGCCTGCAATATGGGAAAGAACCTTCTCATCTCCGTGTCTTCTTGGATCATGGAGGGGGGAATGCTTGCACATAGAGGGCTCTGACTGGGTGGAGTGGGCTCCTGAGGGGCTGTACCCTGTCCTTTCTCATGCCAGGCCAAGCTGAACATGAGCATCGGGGACAGGCCCAATCTGGAGTTGCTGAGGGCCCTGGGGGAGCTGCAGCAGCGCTGTGCCATCCTTAAGGAGGAAAACCAGATGCTGGTGAGGCTTGAAGAGCAGGGTCTTACATCTTGGCTATAGCCTGGCCCTCTGCTTCAGTGCCCTCTTCACCCCATGGACATCTTTCCAAGTGTGGGCTACATGGTGGTGACATAATCCCAAGACCCAGAGAGGGTCCTAGAGTTGCTAAGGACCTGACTGTGAGCCCAGGACTCTAGCCTAAGCCCTGGGCAGTTAGGATTGGGTAGGTGGGGTGTGCGTGTGCGTGTGTGATCCTCACATGCCCCAATTCTGCCTGACCTCTTGTCAGAGGAAGAGCAGCTTCCCCGAGACAGAAGAGAAGGTGAGGAGGCTGAAGCGGAAGAATGCAGAGCTGGCGGTCATTGCCAAGCGCCTGGAGGAGAGGGCCCGGAAGCTGCAGGAAACGAACCTGAGGGTGGTGAGGACAGAAGGCTGCTGGGCAGAGGCTGGGTGACCAAGGAAGAGAGGAACCAAGGGATGGACCTGAAGGACAGTCTAGGGCTTGAGAGTCATAGATTCAGTACTCAGGAAAGCACCAAAGTGGTACTTAGGGGCCTAAGCATAGGGAGGGCAAATGCTGGCCAGGCAAGGTGGCTGAAGGAGGGAGCCCAGGGCTGGGTGGGAGGTTCCTGAGCAGACAGGGAGCAGGAATGCCACGTGCTGGTGCTGGCTGCAGCCTCCTGCTGAGCTCATCTCAGGGTGTAGAGCTGGAGTGGGGGCAGGGTAAGACCTATCACAGTGGCAGCCCCAAATTAGCAGCACCCTTTGGACCTAAACTAGGATATAGACTTAACCCTTTCGGTTCTGCTTGGGGACTGCTGGGATGGGGGGGAGTGAGGCCTGTTCTGGTCCTCTGAGAACCCAGACAGGGTTGGTAGACGCAGGAGGCCACACTTCCAGGTTTTCAAGCTAATTCCTCCTTTTGGAGGAGCTAAGGAGTAGGAGAAGTGCCCTGGCCCTCAATTGACCATTAGTCTTACTCCTTCTCTGGCTAGGTGAGTGCCCCTGTACCCAGGCCTGGGGCCACCTTGGAGTTGTGCCGGAAGGCCCTAGCTCGCCAGCGAGCCCGGGACCTCAGCGAGACCGCCAGTGCACTGCTGGCCAAGGATAAGCAGATTGCTGCCTTGCAGCGGGAATGCAGGGAGCTGCAGGCCAGGCTCACCCTAGTGGGCAAGGTGCGAGGACGCCCTGGTCACCCCTTCCAACTCAGCTCTACCCAGGGCTATCTTGCCTGGCGTGGGATGCGGACGAGATGTTAATGAGATGCAAATATAGCGGAAGGTGGAGGCTGCTGGGGAGTAGGTTCCCCTGGCAACAGCCCAGGTGGGAGAGAGAGAAGGGGGTGGAGCCACGAGTCCCAGACCTGGGCATTTCTGTGCTGCAGGCTTGAGGCCATGTGCTGGTGAGTCTGGCTGTATGAATCCACACATATCTCGCCCTGAATGAAGCGATGTTCATAAAACATTTAGCACAGGAGCTGGGCACACCTCAAGCACCTAAGAAATAAGTTACTGAGTTTGTGTGCACTTAGACTAGCAGAAGCTTGTGGCTGTATACGCATGCATATATCACCCGGCATGTACGTGGGAGGTTGTGCGCGAGTCCCTCCAGGAAGGCAGAGGGCTCTGCCAGGGATGGCATGGGGCGGGTAAAGGTTAGGCCGGACTACCCTCCCTGTCCCCCGCCCCAGGAGGGTCCCCAGTGGCTCCACGTGCGGGACTTCGATCGGCTGTTGCGCGAGTCCCAGCGGGAGGTGCTGCGGCTGCAGAGACAGATCGCCCTGCGCAACCAGCAGGAGCGGTCCCCGCAGTCCCGGCCCCCGGCCAGAGTAGGGGCGCCGGCCCCCGGGGCCCCAGGAGAGGTGAGCACCCGCGCCAGGGCAGATGTATGAATGGGTGCAGATGAGAGTTGGAACGACGCCGGGATCTCCCCCTGCACCATATTCAGATCCCAAACGACCTGGTGGTGGCGTTCGCACTCCCAGGGGTTGGAGAGCTTTCCTATCCCGGGGCGAGTCCCCTTCCAAACCTCCCGCACTCATACCTGCGCCGCGCCCGCCCTTGGGAGTTCCCAGGTTCCGCCTTCCGTAGTCCTGTGCCCCACGCGGCCCGCCTGGCCGCCCCTGCCGCGCCGCCAGTGGTACGGCCCGGCAGCAAATCCCTGGTTGCCCTAGCAGCCGCCCGGGGCCTTGCCCGCGCCGCCTCCTCCCGCCCTTCAGAGCCCGCCCTGCTAGCCAGACCCGGCCCGGCTTCCCCAGGGCGGCAGTGCGTCCCCTCCAGCTTCAGGTACTGGCGACCTTCACCGAGTGAGGGACTTAGGTAGTCCCTGTCCCGAGGGCAGAGACCCACTCCAGACTCCCAGAACTTAAAGGTCTAGCTTCTCTCCATCATCATAGGAGGGCAACAACTAGGTCCGCCTCCCTTGGGGAAGACAGGTGGGAGGAGCGACTCGATAGTGACCAAGGCCTTCCAGGCGGGGGAGGGGGCTGCCTCTTGCACTCTTTCACCTCTCAGGCCGGCCCAGGGAAGGAGATGTACCTCCCATCAAAACCTGTACTCCAAAGTTTGCAGGGGTAAATGGGAGGTGCAATAGGGTGGGCTCGAGGGAAGGCAAGAGGAAGGATCCCGCCAAGCCCAGTCTGGATGATTTAGAACCTTTAGCTCTGGGAACACCACATCCCTGGGGGCCCAAGCAACCTCCTAATTCTCTGCCAGTCACTGAAGGACGCCCAGGACAGTTATTGAGTGCAGAGCACGGCTCCTGCTGGAAGCTAAAAAGGGAAAGCTTTGGCCTGGATAAAGGACCCATCTCCTGGGGCACACATGGGACCCAGGATCTCTGTACATCAGCTGGAAATGATGTGAGGGGGGTGGGCAGACGGTACCCATCCCCCCCTTTTCCCAGGCAGAGGTCTCATTGCTGACAGTGTGATGAGGTGGGAAACTTCCCTGGGCAGGCTGGGCTGGGGGCTGGCCGCCCAGGAGGCCCTGTTCTCACCTGCCAGCCCCCTGCCTCTGGGTATTTCCAGGCCACACCCCAGGAGTATGTGGACAACCCACCCGTGGTTCTAGGGGAGCCAGAGAAACAACAGAGGGTGCAGCAGCTGGTAAGTCCTAGGTCAAGGGTTGGAGGTGACCTGCTGGGGACAGATCTGCTTTTCCACATGAGGAGCACTTGATCCTGACCCCACAGGAATCAGAGCTCAGCAAGAAGCGGAAGAAATGCGAGAGCCTGGAGCACGAAGCCCGGAAAAAGCAGAGGCGATGTGAGGAGCTGGTGAGCTCTTGTGGGCAGGCCAGCTCTCTTCCCCCAGTCTGGCCAGGTGGTGGGCTCCCTCTTAGCTTTGCTTTCATCCCTTCTGGCTGATCTAGGTTCCAGGCAGGGGAGGAAGGCCTTGTCTGGGAGGAGGGCAGAGTTCTCTGTATGGAGAGATAAGGAATCTGGGTGCTGGGCCCCCTCCTCAGAGCTCCTCTGCCCCCTTAGGAGCTGCAGCTGAGAGAAGCCCAGAATGAGAATGCCCGCCTGGTGGAGGAGAACTCTCGGCTCAGTGGGAGAGCCACGGAGAAGGAGCAGGTACCAGCTCTGCCCAGGTGCTGTAGAGGCCCATGCTCCTGCTGGGACCCTGGTCCTTGGCAAGGGGCTTTCTCCTGCATCACCCCCCAGCTCGGGTAGAGTATGAAAGGTATTATTCCCCCTGATGAGGGAGATGGGGGACAAGTGTCACATACCCAGCTTCCTGCCATTGTCCCCTCACTAGGTGGAGTGGGAAAATGTGGAGCTGAGGGGCCAGCTCCTGGGGGTGACACAGGAGAGGGACTCAGCCCTTCGCAAGAGCCAGGGCCTGCAGAGCAAGCTGGAGAGCCTGGAGCAGGTGCTGAAGGTGAGGGAGACAATGTAGAAGTGGGAGGGTAAAGGGCTCTGTCACAGGGAGAAAGCGGGACAGTAGAATTTGCTCTGTGTGTAGGGCACTGGGTTCTGAGGTCAAGTCCTGGTGCTGCCAGTTCCGTGCCTTCTCCAGTATTAATTTCCTTTTTACCAGAGGGAATCTGGAGCAGATGGCATCTGAGGCTCCTTTATCTTAAATTTTCTATAGAAATGGAGTAGGGGGCTCTGGCCTTAACCCTGAGTCTTGTGTTTCAGCACATGCGGGAGGTGGCCCAGCGGCGGCAACAGCTAGAGTTGGAACATGAGCAGGCTCGGCTCAGCCTACGTGAGAAGCAGGAGGAAGTCCAGAGGCTGCAGCAGGTGGGGCAGGAGTGGGGAAAGCTGCTGGACCCCAGCTTCACCATTTGCTCATCATATAAGCATTCTCTGTGTGCCTGGCGCTGTACTAGGCATTTGGGAGGTGGTGGTGAATACAGCTCCCTGGTTCATCAGCAAATAAGCAGATCCACAAACAAGATGATGTCAGACACTGATGATGGGAGATGAACAGGGTGAGGTGGCAAGAGTGACTGGGAGCCCGGGTGAGCCACCACATTAGCAGTCATCAGGAAGACATCCCTGAGGAGGTGACAATTGAACTTGCCAAGGAGGAGACATGATGTGGCAGGGAAGAGCTGGGGGCAGTGGTGTTCTGAGACCTGGTGTGGCTAGAATACAGTAAAGGATGGGCAAAGTAGCAGGAGAATTCAAGGCCCAGATCGTGCCTAGCCTTAAAGGCCAGGGGAAAAGTTTGAGTATTTTGCTCTTTGAGTGGTTAGGAGCTGTTGAGAAGTCCTAATCAGGGGAGTAATATAATCTGATTTTCGATTTTACAAAGTCCCAGGGTGGCATCATGGAGGGTAAACTGTGGGAGTAGGTATGGAGCAGGGGGGTGGGCTGTGGCCCAAAAGACAGATGGTGGCTGTCTGGACTTAGATGTAGGCAGTGGCAATGGAGACAAGTGGACAGATTGGAAATGTTTTGGAGAGTGAATTAACAAGAATTGGCCAGATGAGATTGCTCATGCCTATAATCCTAGTATTTTGGGAGGATCTCTTGAGGTCAAGCAGGAATGCAAGACCAGCCTGAGCAAGATTGAGACCCCCATCTCTACAAAAAAGTGGAAAATAGGCTGGGTCTGGTAGCTCACATCTCTAATCCTAGCACTGAGGCTCCTTTATCTTAAATTTTCTATAGAAATGGAATAGGGGGCTCTGGCCTTGACCCCGTGTCAATTCCTTCTCCAAAACATATTTCCAATCTGTTGGAAGGGAGGCTGAAGAGGAAGGATGGATTACTTGAGCTCAGGAGTTCAAGACCAGACTGAGCAAGAATGAGACCCCATCTCTACTAATAGTAGAAAAACTAGCCATGTATAGTGGCAGGTGCTTATAGTCCCGGGTACTCAGGAGGCTGAGGCAGGACGATCACTTGAGCTCAAAAGTTGGAGGTTACTGTGAGCTATGATGATGCCATGGCACTCTATTCAAGATGATGGAGTGAGACTTGGTCTCAAAATATATATATATACATATAGAAAAATTAGCCAGATGTGGTAGCAAGTGCCTGTAGCCTCAGCTCAGCTACTCGGGAGGCTGAGGCAGGAGGATTGCTTAAGCCCAGGAGTTGGAGGTTGAAGTGAGCTACGATGATGGCACTGCACTCTAGCTGGAGTGACAGAGTGAGAGCCTGCCTCAAAAAAAAAAAAAAAAAAATTGACAAGGCGTATTGTGGGATTCCAGTTGAATCTCTTCTCTGTCACCCATTTGCTGTATAAACTCTGGTAGGGTGTAGGCCTTTTCACACCCTGGGAGGTGAATGAGGATTTGAGAGGCTGGCAGCCCTGGTTCTGAACTCTGGTTTGGCAAGGTCTGAGTTGTATGTCAGATATTCAAGGAGAGATGTCCCAGACAGTTGGATACATACAGTTGGAGTTATGGGAAAGCTGGTCTTAGAGATAGTAGGAGCCATCAGTGTGTTTAGTTGGGGGACTAAATGGGACCCTCAGGAGAAAGTTGAGAATATAAAGTGGGCCCATCACTGTGTCCAGGGGTACCCTAACCTTCAAAAGGGTCCCCCCTCCAGACAAAAGAGTAGAAGGAGCACCCAGAGAAGTAGGAGGGAAGCCAGAAGGGGTGAGAGTCCAGAAAGAGAGAAAGTGTCCTTGCTCCTTGACCTCTGTGCCTTCTGGTCTCAGGGTGGGAGTTGGGGAAGGAGAAGCCTTCAGCCTCCCCCTTCCCTATCCCCATTTCCTATGCTCCCTGGCCTTGTCTTTCTTCTCACTCCTTCTCTGCCTTAGCCCTTCTTGCCCACCCTGCCTCACTCCTACCTTTCCCCCAGCCCATGCCTCAGCCCTGCTCTCCAGCATTCTACCTCCTACCCCCTGTAGGCCCAGGCGGAAGCCAGGAGGGAACATGAAGGGGCCGTGCAGCTGCTGGAGGTAGGGTCCTGGGAGGTGGCTCCCAGCTCCTTCACCTTGGAGGGAATGCAGGGGAACTTCAGAAAGAGCTAGAATGGACTGTGTGTGGCAGAGGAGGAGGTTGCCAGTGGGGGGGGGGGACTTAAATGCTCTGGGGTCTATTGGCCTATTTCTCAAGCCTGGACATAGCTGGACAGGGGCTCCTGAGCCTGGTGGCATCAGTCTCTCATTGCTACACCCAAAGTCTGCCTTCCCCCTGAAATATCCCTTCATTTAGGTGAGCTGACTGGGGAGCTGGCTGGCTGGTGTCCACTAGACCTTTCCCCTGGGGGGTTAGTGACCTAGAGGGCTAAGAGTTCTAACCTCTGCCCTGTGCTTTCCTTTCCTGCCACAGTCTACCCTGGATTCCATGCAGGTACAGCCTCACCTCCCCACCCCCTCCCCCACAGCTTCCTCTCCCCCCACTCTGGGTTGGCCTAGCTGCATCTCCTTCTTCAGGCCCAGGCAATCCCAACTGTCATGTCCAGTGGAATTAGAGCAGGGGCATCACTGGAGAATTCTCAGGGCATCATACCTGAAGATTTGGAGGATCCCTGTGGGCTGTCCCCTTATCCCAGGCCTGCTGCTGTGCCTGGCAGACATGGGGCCTTCCCTCTCTGGCCACCATAAGAAAGTTCATCACCAGTCTAACTTATGTACCTTGTGACTTTGACCAGGGGAGGGTGCCTGATATTGAAACTCTCCTTATCCTGGAGAAAAATTTTTGAGAATTAGCCCATTCCCATCATGAAGATGTCCCTATCTCCCCTATGGGATCTCTTGCTCACCTCTCTGAGGACAGGGGTTTGGATTGCTGACTGTGACAGAGTGATAAGTGATGGAGCTGGGAAAACTCCTGTAGTGATGGGGTGGGAAGGATCCTTAGAAAGCAGCTAGTAGCAGAGATGTACTGCCTGGGGTTCAAAGGCTGGTGAGTGTGCAGTAGGCCCTGTCTTGGCTCTGGAGAGGGCCAGGGAGAAGATGTTTCAGGACACAGCCCAGAACTTCACCCTTTGCTCCACTGAGGCTGGAGCTGGATGGATATGATCTGCAGCCAATGTGGGGCTGCATGGAGGTGGTATGGCTGACACTGGGCAGCTTTGCTGGGCCTGGTGGCTCACGGTGGGTCTTGGCTCAGGCCCGGGTTCGAGAGCTTGAGGAGCAGTGCCGCAGCCAAACTGAGCGCTTCAGCCTCCTGGCACGGGAGCTCCAGGCCTTCCGCCTACACCCTGGCCCCTTGGATCTGCTCACCTCTGCCCTGGACTGCGGGGCCCTTGGGGACCACCCGCCACCCCACTGTTGCTGCTCCACTCCCCAGCTCTGCCGGGGGTCCGGCCCCAAAGGTAAGGTGGACTTCAGTGACATTGGCCTGGAATCCCTAGGCCTGGGGCTTTTGTAGAGAGCAAGGGGTTCAGGGTCAGGGAAGGCCAGTAACTCATCCTAAGTCACCCAGCAGCTTGGAGCTGCACCTGGCTAGAACAGGCTCTGATGGGGTAAAACAAAGCTCAGGAAAGGGTCTGTTCTGGAGTCTGGCCTAGGCATCTCAGACCATTGCTCTTTGCCCTCCTATAATAAGACCTTGGGGTCAGAGCTGTGGGACTTGTAAAGCAGTATGGACTTATGAAGAGTCAGGGCTGAGGGCAGTCAGATCTGGAGCTCCCTTAACGTTCTATGAGATTTGGGGCATGCTGCTCAATCTCTTTGGGCTGCAGTTTCCTAAGCTATAAAACAGGAATCATTAAATGCATCTCAGCAAGCTGCTCTGAGGATCACATGGAACAATATATGCAAATCACCTACACTTCTACTTAGTAAGTTCCCCCCCCAAAGTTCCCTTTTTATAAGGAAAGTCAGCTATAGGAAGAGCCTTACACTGTATCCAAGAAGCTCCACCCCATCTTCCTGGTCCCTCCTCAGGTCACAGGCCTCAAGCCCATGTGCAATCTCTTCTTTAGATCTTGACCTCCCGCCGGGCTCCCCAGGGCGCTGCACCCCAAAGTCATCTGAGCCTGCCCCTGCCACCCTTACTGGAGTCCCTCGAAGGACAGCTAAGAAGGCGGAGTCTCTCTCCAACTCCTCACGCTCCGAGTCCATCCACAACAGTCCCAAGTCCTGCCCCACACCTGAGGTCAGTGCTAGAGAGAGGCCTGGGGTTCTGGCTTTGGCTTAGGGCGGTGGGGAGGTGGCCCTGACTTCTTCAATGGTCCCTAGGAGTTGGGTGGCCACTAGACCCAAGGTGGGAGGAAGAAGACCTGTGGATTCCTCTTGCGGGTGGGGAGCTCAGGAGTAGCCTGTCCCTGTCCTCCAGGGCCCACAGGCAAGCCCTACCTGGAGGCTACCCAGCTCCATCCCCCAGGGGCCCATGGAGGCCCTAGAGTCCTGGGCTGGATGGAGGAGACACTTTGGCGCCAGGCTTCACATAATGAGACTGTTCATAAGCACGTCTGTAGTGGAAGCAGATGAGAAAGAGCACAGGTTCCGAGATTCAAATCCCAGCTTTGTATTAGGCATGTCACTGACCCTTTGTAGCATTTGGTTTCCTTCAAATACTGGAGCTAGTAAAACCCACTTTCTATGGTCGTGAGGGTTAGATGAAAAAATATGAGGCAAGTGCCTGTTTCAGTGCGGGCACACAGTGGACAGTTAACATTTGGCAGCTTTTATTATTACTGAGTCCTCGAGCATCACTCATACCTCTTCTGATTGCCTCATCCCTCTTTCTATCCACAAACACCAGAAACTGGAGGGGGCAGGTCCAAGGGTTCAGACCGTGGCAGGATGTGGCCCCCACCTCTGCTGCCCCCTTGTGGGATAGGATGGTGGTGCTGGCTTTGGGTGCAGTGGGGCCCATTCTTGGAGGTTTTGGCAGAGAAGATAAGACAGCCTGCTCCCCTAGCTGCCCTTGCAATCTGTACCATGGTCTGTACCCCCAAGCCATGGACCAGTGGACAGGAAGTTCTGAGTTCCACAGCTGACTGGCAAAAGCACCGACATTGGGCTAGAGGCAGGGACTTCTCCAACTCCTGCCTCCTTGCTCCCAGCTCTTTATAGTTCAGGTGCTTTGCTGTGTTTTCACCTTAACTGCCATCGACACTCACTCCCTACACCAGTGTGGCCTGACCCTCTCAGATGGGGGAGGTAGGCTTATTTCTTGGCTGGTGCAGTAGGGGCCAGATTATTCCCAATTCCCCTGCCTAGGACCTGTGGCTCAAGTGCTGATTTAGACAGCATGGGGGTGAGGGGCAGGCTCATTGCCCCAGCCTTGTCGGGCACGTATGTGCTCACTTTCCATTCTCAAAGAGGTCCTCTGGCACAGCCTGGAAACCTGCTGGCTTGGTCTTTGGCCCTGGGCCATGAAGAGAAGCCAGCCCTTTCTGTCTATCCCCAGGTGGACACAGCCAGTGAGGTGGAGGAACTGGAGGCAGATAGTGTCTCCTTGCTCCCAGCAGCACCAGAGGGCAGCCGGGGAGGAGCGAGGATCCAGGTCTTCCTAGCACGCTATAGGTGGGTTCCTCACCTTCCCTGCCCCCACCCACAGCATTTAGGGTGTATGGGAGGAGGGGGCTAGGTAAAGACAGAGAGCTCTGAAGGTGGTGTGGGTGGTGCAGGGTGCCCAGTTGGACATATTTTCATAACGTTTTTGGGCCAAGGGGGGGTGTGCAGTGAATGCTCTGTTTTGCTAAAGGTGGACAACCAAGTGTCTATAGAGGCTTAGTGCGGTGTGGGAGAGAAGACGGGACATGGAGGTGCAATGTAGGTCGCTGTCCTTCTCCTCCTCTGTACCCCCCTCAACAGCTACAACCCCTTCGAGGGACCCAATGAGAACCCAGAGGCAGAGCTTCCACTGACAGCTGGCGAGTACATCTATGTCTATGGAAACATGGATGAGGATGGCTTTTTTGAAGGTAGGAAGGTAGTGGGGGTCATTCTGTCCCTTCCCCTGCCTTTAAGTCCTTGTTCCCAAAGACCTCCATCCACCCATTCATACCCTCTCCCCAGCAAGCTCATCCCACCATACTTTTTAAGGCTCAGCTAAAAGGCATTCAGAGACCTGGAGGAAGTGGGGAAAGAAAAAGATGGTGGTCTGGCATCCGCCAGGATAGCACAGGGCATCCCACAGTCCAGATGATGGGCAGACTGTCACTGGGAATTTTGGCTAGATTTATTATTGTGCTGGCAGACAGGACATGGCAGTGTTTAACATGACACTCGAGGTCAGGCCTGTAGCATAGATTTGATGCTAGACTTCAATCAGTAGAGAGGAGGAGACAGGGTCCAGATCCCAGAAGAAGGTGTTAGTGGATGGTAAGCAGTTGTCAGGGCCCAGGCAGGGCGTGAGCTTCAGGGCAGCTCTCCAGTTCTAGTGGGGAGCCAGAGGATGCACCAGGCAACCACTGCCTCATTGAGTCTGGACAACGGGACAGGGCCTGTGAAAGAAATGGCCTTGGGACACTCTCCTAGGATGGCTCCAGTCTGGGCACCAGGCCACGTCTGTCAGCAGCAGAGAAGATGGCACTGAGTAGAGACTGGAGTGAGGCATGGACAGGGCAGGGGAAGGGCCACAATTGTGTGTGGAGATTTAGGAGAGGAGTTAGAGCTGCGTCTGTAACCCTGACAGCTTGGAAGCCTGCTCAGGCCCATTTCTCTGGGCCCTCTGCCTGGGAATGACAGTACCTGGCTTTGTGACCTAAACAGCTAATCTCCCCAGAGGGGTAGATTATGAAGAGGATGATTAAATAGCTTCCAGGAACAGGATAATTTATAATGAAAAAAAAAAATCAGAGCAACAAGAAACCCCAAACACCTTTTTTTAGAGTGGGGCAGCAAAAACATCAGTATTAACAAACCCCAAATTACGAATTTGAACCCTACCATCTTGGGTAGATGGGGATAGATTTAAAGTCATGTTGACAACTGGGTGTAGGATGCTGTGTTCCTGGTCAATCTCCAGCTAAGGGACTGCTTCATCTATATCACATCTGGTCCCGCGCTGCCTCACTCTGAGCCAGGCTTCAGCTTCAGCCTTGCAAGCTATAGATTTGTTCGATGTGAAGGCTTCTATCTTTTGCCTCCTGCTCCTTAGAGCTGGTGCTTGTATTAATTTCCTATGGTGTCTGTAACAAGTTACCACCAACTGGGCTGCTTTAAACAACAGACATTTATTCTCTCACTGGCCTCTTTTGAGGTCCAGACTCTAAAATCAAGATGTTGGCAGGGCTACAAGATTCCCTCCCTTGTCTCCTTCAGCGTCTGGTGGCTCCAGGTGTTCCTGGGCTTGCAGCCACGTCATTCCAATCTCTCTGTCTGTGGTCACATTGCCTCTTCTTACCTGTCTCTCCTCAGTGTGTCTCTTTATAAGGACACTCATCATTAGATTTAGGACCCACCCAGATAATCTCGGATGATCTCATCTCAAGATCCTTAACTTAATTACATCTGCAAAGACGCTTTTTCCAAATAAGGTCGCATTCACAGGTTCTAGGGATTAGAACATGGACATACTTTCGGGCGGCCACCAT
This sequence comes from Galago senegalensis, assembly GCA_963575145.1. Taxonomy (NCBI): domain Eukaryota; kingdom Metazoa; phylum Chordata; class Mammalia; order Primates; family Galagidae; genus Galago; species Galago senegalensis. The sequence goes on from CAUYTI010090388.1 coordinate 35,360, forward strand.
TCACCTGCTTAGAGAGCTCATTATATCTAATTTACTGAGTCCCTATTGTTTCTTCAAGTTTCCTTACTTTTTCCCCCCTTCTAGCATCAGCAGAGTTGGGGTGGGAATCACAAATTACTGCTGGGGAAACTGCAGGCCCTCCTGAACCTCACACCCACCTACACTCGCCCTCTGCCCTGTGCCCCTTTTCTCCCAAAAAGGTACAACAGCCACCAAAAATTCTGAGAATTTTTTTTCTTTCTTTAAATTAACTGTAACATGTCAGGGTGCCAGGCTTCCAGACATCCCTCAAACAAACAACAGCAAATGTTTTGTGATACTCTGTTGTCTTTGGGAGAACTGACACAGGTGATGGAATTTCCCATTGCTCACTGGTCCTGGATTGACAGCTGTCCGTCATGCTCTTGGACATAGGCCTGCTAGGGGGATCCTAATCCTTCTAGAACCCATAAGCGACTCATTTCTCTTTGTCTCTTAAGGCTCCTTCCCTTACCCTAATGTGATGGTTGTTTCCCGCTCTCTCTCTGGGGACTAGTTTTTCACAAAGGGAGGTTGAGGGACACCCCAGCTCCCACTCCTCCGGCCTGCAAAAAACCCACTACTGGAGCTTTCTAGTCAGTGGAATCTGTTTCCTCATCTTGACCTATTAATTTTTTTCATTTTAAATACAACATTTTCTTATTTAATTTTCTTTTTTTTTTTTTGAGACAGTGTCTCACTGTCGTTCTGGGTAGAGTGCCCTGGCATCACAGCTCACAGCAACCTCAAACTCTTGGGTTTAAGCGATTCTCTTGCTTTAGTCTCCCAGGTAGCTGGGACTCCAGGTGCCTGCCACAACGCCCAGCCATTTTTTTGTTGTAGTTGTCATTGTTGTTTAGCAGGCCCCAGCTGGGCTCAAACCCACCAGCCCCACTGTACGTGGCTGGCGCCCTAGCTGCTGCACTACAGGCACCAAGCCTAATAATGGGAGGTTTTCAAACGTACAGAATAGTACAATGGACATCTGTATACCCGCCATGTAGATTCTACAATTAACATTTTGCCATATTTGCTTTATCAATATGTAAATTTTAAAATGATTTAAAAACAAATCGTAGATATCATGACATTTTACCCCCAAATACTTCAACATGCGTGGGTATTCTACATCCTTATATCACGGGGGAGCTTGTTAGAAACACTGAATTACTAGGCCTCAGTTAGAATTCTGCATTTTAATCCATCTCCAGGTGATTCATATTACACATTAAAATGTAAGAAGCACTATCCTACGGAACCAATATACTATTATCACACCTATGAAAACTCAGGATAATTCTCTAATCCACACCTTTACCGCTCTTGTCTTTTAAAAGCACTGACAGTTAAATGTTGATTTGAATCAAAAGCCTGAGATCACTCACTAGCTAAAATGCCTTTATTCCGCTGGTTTTTCTTTCCCCTCCTCTCTGTCTGTCTCACCCTTCCCTGCCCTTTCTTGTCCTTCCTGTGCCAGGGGAGCTCATGGATGGCCGAAGGGGCCTGGTCCCTTCCAATTTCGTAGAGCGTGTGTCCGATGACGACCTCTTGACCTCCCTCCCTCCGGAGTTGGCCGATTTGTCCCACAGCTCAGGCCCTGAGCTCAGTTTCCTGAGTGGAGGTGGGGGTGGCAGCAGCAGTGGGGCCCAGAGCAGCGGGGGACACAGCCAGTCCAGACTGGAGGAGGAGGATGCAGGAGATGAACTCAGTCTGAGCCCCACACCAGAGGGCCTGGGCGAGCCTCCTGCTGTGCCTTATCCCCGCCGCCTGGTGGTCCTCAAACAGCTGGCCCACAGTGTGGTGCTGGCCTGGGAGCTGCCTCCCGAGCGGGTGGAACTACATGGCTTCCATATCTGCGTGAATGGGGAGCTGCGGCAGGCCCTGGGGCCTGGGGCGCCCCCCAAGGCTGTGCTTGAGAACGTGGACCTGCAGGCCGGACCACTCCGTGTTTCTGTCCAGGCCCTGACCAGCCGGGGCAGCTCCGACCCTCTGCGCTGTTGCTTGGTGGTGGGTGCTCGGGCCAGACTGGTACCCAGCCAGCTGCGAGTCCATCGGTTGACAGCCACATCTGCAGAGATCACCTGGGTGCCCAGCAATAGCAACTTGGCCCATGCCATCTACCTCAATGGGGAAGAATGCCCACCTGCCCGCCCTAGTACCTATTGGGCCACCTTCTGCCACCTTCGTCCTGGCACACCCTATCAGGCCCGAGTAGAGGCTCAGCTCCCACCCCGAGGGCCCTGGGAACCAGGCTGGGAGCGACCAGAGCAGCGGGCTGCCACCCTGCAGTTCACCACACTCCCAGCAGGTATACAGGCTTGGGCTCTGATGTCCATAACACCCAGAAGGCCATGGGTGACACAGAGAAGGGAGATTGGAAATGCAAATCGGGCTGGTATGTCTGGCAGGAAGTGTCTTGCATTGCTGGGTCTTGTGCCTCCCTTTCCCCAGGGCCACCAGATGCCCCCCTGGATGTACAGATTGAGCCAGGGCCTTCCCCTGGAATCTTGATCATCAGTTGGCTCCCAGTCACCATCGATGCTGCTGGTACCTCAAATGGTGTCCGTGTCACAGGCTATGCCATCTATGCTGATGGGCAAAAGGTATGGCCCAGAGACTCCACCCATCTGTACCCTGGGATTAGTGTGGGCCCCTCCTTGCTCAGAGGCCTATGCTTCCTGGCCTGGCACAGAGATGCCCAGCACTGGCACTTGGGCACTATGTGGCAGATTTGTAAAGAGCATGGACTTTTGCAGCACATGATGGGTTTGAAAACTGTGCCATCACTTGAAGCCAAAGCCCAGGAGAATTAAAAGAGATAGGCAGGCAAAGGGCTTAGCATGATGCCTAGCATAATGGCAGTCACCACTGCTATTGTGTCCTCATACTCAGCCTCCCCTTCCCTTCCTGCATTCCCTCCATCCTGCAGATCATGGAGGTGGCCTCCCCCACAGCGGGCAGCGTGTTGGTGGAGCTGTCTCAGCTGCAACTGCTGCATGTGTGCCGCGAGGTGTCTGTGCGCACCATGTCACCCCATGGCGAGTCAGCCGACTCCATCCCAGCTCCCGTTGCGCCAGCCCTGGCTTTGGCTTGCCTGCCAGCCCAGATCTCCTGCCCCTCACCACGACCAAGCCCAGAGGCCAGACCACCCCTTGCTGCAGCCTCCCCAGGGCCTGAAAACCCCAGCCCTCCTCCCCAGCTCTCTGTCCCCCTTGGAACTCAAGATCCCCCAGGGGGCCCCCCAGCAAGCCCTCCCAGAGAGATACCGAAAAGATCCCAAGAGGAACCTCCAGCACCTTGTGCCCAGGTACCTTGTCTGGGGGGAGAGGAAGCAAGAGCAAGTTTGGAGAAAGCCTGTGGCCTGGGCCCTTCCTCAGTGCCTGCCATTCCAGGAGGCAGCGGGGGCAACTGTGCTGGGTGCCTCGGAGGAGAGGAGAAGTCTCGAGCCAGCCCAGGGGGAGAGGGCCCCTGGCCCTGCAGCTCCCTCACTGGCTGAGCAGGAGGCCAAATGGACTTCAGGAGAGGCCTGCCCGGCACCTTGCTCCACCCAGGCAGTGGTGGCTCAGCAGGCACCGAGCCCTGAGGCTTGCCAAGGAGGAGACACAGGGTCTGGGCTGAGGCCCAGGGCTGAGGTAGGGTTGGGGACACACTATATTACCTCAAAGAATCAGGGCCTGCCTCCCTGGGCTGGCCAGCCCGAATCTGGCTGTCCTCTTTGCTTGTCCACTGCTCTAGTCCAGCGCTGACCCCTTTGTTGCCTGTTTCTTTGTGCGTTTTTCTTCCCAGATTTCTCTGCCCAGTTTGGCCCCTGTCCTTCCCCTACTCCCACCCCCTTGTGTACATCCCCATTCTGGGTGTGGCTCCTGCTCCCCTGCCAAGAGACCCTTTCTACTGTGGCTGGAGCCAACCTGCCTGGACCCCCCTGCACCCCCTCACTGTCCTCCTCTTTCTCCCGTCTTGTTTCATCTCTTATAGAGGGAGGATGCATCAGAGCTCAACACTCGTCCGGTGAACTCCCTTGTGGACCACAGCCGAAACTCAGACCTGTCTGACATCCAGGAGGAGGAAGAGGAGGAGGAAGAGGAGCTGGGTTCTCGGACTTGTTCCTTCCCGAAGCAGGTTGCTGGCAACAGCATCAGGGAGGATGGGGCCAAGGTAATGGGACTGAGAGGGGCTGGTGGGCCCCAGACCTCAGGCTCCAGGGGCCTCGACCCCATGTGTCAGCGGCTGCTCCAGCCACCACTGAGTGCCACCAACATTCTAGGTGTGTGGCCTGGGCCCTGTCCTAAGCAGCAGTTCTCCTGGGAAGGAAGGAGGAGTAGCTCTTTTCAGTGCCTTCTGTCCCTCCAGCTCCCAGAGGCAGTGCCCTGGCTAGGGAAGCTGGTGCCACCTGAGATCTTTGTGCTGGGAGCTTCTGGGAGGGGATGGGGAGACCTCTCCACTGTGACAGGCCTGGCCTGATCTCTGGTGCTCCTGTCCCCCAGGGGTTGGTGCCTTTTCCTTGGGTATGCTTCCTAATTTTTCCTCTGGCTCTTCTGGGCACGTGTGTGACTCTGCCAGACACTGTCCCTCTGGTTCTTTCCTCTCAGGGGAAGCCATGGAGGGTTGTGAGTTGCCTCTAACCACTGCCCTCATTTGGAGGCAAAGATCACAGCTCTCTCCTCTTCCCCACACGCCTCTCTTCCCTGCTGCTCCCTACTCCCCATTCCCACCCCAGCCCCAGCCTGACCCCTTTTGTGAGACTGACAGCGACGAGGAGATCTTGGAGCAGATCCTGGAGCTGCCCCTCCAGCAGTTCTGCAGAAAGAAGCTTTTTAGCATCCCGGAGGAGGAGGAGGAAGAAGAAGAAGAGGAAGAGGAGAAGCCGGGGGCAGGCTGTTCTTCCCGAGACCCTGGCCCACCCAAACCTGTGTTGCTGGGGCTGGGCTGTGACAGTGGTCAGCCCCAAGGACCTGGCCAGTGTCCCTTGTCTCCTGAGCCATCCAGGGCTGGGGACCACCTGGAGGACATGCCTGGGCTAGTTGGTGGAAGTGGCCGGAGGAGAGGAGGGGGTTCCCCTGAGAAGCCCCCAAGCCGCAGGCGGCCTCCAGATCCCCGTGAACACTGCAGCCGACTTCTCAGCAATGGCGGGCCCCAGGCTTCTGGACGACCGGTCCCCATGCGGGAGAGGGGTGGCCTCCCTGTGGTTGAGGGCACCAAGGGTGGACTAGAGGCTGGTGGGAGAGGGCGGCCAGGCTCTTCTCGGAGGTGCCCTCGTGGCCAGGCCCTGGAATCTGGGCTAGCCAGTTGCCTCTCCTCCAAGTGCCTGGAAATCAGCATTGAATATGATTCGGAGGATGAACAGGAAGCAGGCAGCGGGGGCATCAGCATCACCAGCTCCTGCTACCCTGCAGATGGGCAGTCCTGGGGCACAGCACCTGTAGGAAGGTCCAGGGGGCCTGTGAAGGTCAATTCAGGCCCCAACCCCTACCCTTGCCTCCCATCCTGGGAGAAAGGGGAGCCAGAACGGAGAGGCCACAGTGCGATGGGCAGAGCCAAGGAGCCACCCTCCCGGGTCCGTGCCCGCTCCCCACCCTGGGCAGCCCCCTGCCTGCTGCCGCCTGGTGGCCCTGCTTGCTGCCCACCAGCCAATCCCATTCCACGCTGCCGCCTCCATCAGCAGAGGTGGGGCTGGGCCTCCGGGCTCCCTCACCTGCCGCCTGCCACCCACATTCCATTGCTTTGCTGCTTCTGCTGATTGGAACTGAGATGCACACTATTCTGTTGTCACTAGTCACTGCTGCTGCCATGGGGCAGGGTCGCCCTTTCCTCTGCGTAGCTAATTACAGCTTTAAGACACTGACTGTGATGCCATGTCAAGTCACCCAGCCCTGATGCTGACGGGAGGCCCTCCTCTCACACATTCCTTGGCTAAATCCAGTCCCCTGTACCACACTCATCTTCTGGGGGGGCGGGGACTGGGGCCTCCCCTCCTGCCCTTCCTCCCTCCAATGTCTCCAGCAGGATAGGTCAAGGCTGCAGGAGAGGAACACTGTGCTCATGCTCTGCTGTGCTGCTTATGCTGATGGGCCAGCGCAGGGGTGCGCGGGCGGGGTCCTCTCCCTGAGGAAGGGCCTGCCAGAGGGCTGGGGCATCACTTCTGCCATCTGTTGCCCTCTCTTTGCAGCCAGCAGAGACTGGAGAGCCCAGAGGGCAGGACAGCTCTGGGAGGAGGGGCCCCCAGAGGAGAGGGTCCCGAGCCCCCAGGCCAGGCACCACCGAGCTAGGTGAGCACCTGAAGGGGGCTGGGCTAGGCCTGTGGGGACTTTTCCTGACCCCTTGGCCAGAGCCTACTGAGTCACTACCCTCTCCTCACCTGTCTGCCCAGCCTTCCCAAGGACTCCCCAAGAAGTGCTGGCTCACCAGGACCTACCTGTCAGGGTCTTTGTGGCACTGTTTGACTATGACCCTGTGTCCATGTCACCCAACCCTGATGCTGGAGAAGAAGAGCTTCCCTTCCAGGAGGGTCAGATCCTAAAGGTAACTGCCTCTCTGGGCCCAGAGCTCCAAACCGTCTAGCCAGGTCTTCCCTCCCTCTCTTCCTCCACTGGAGGTACTGTGGTGGAGAACACAGAGCCAGACGAGGTGGTTTGGACCCTGACTCTGCCACTTCTAGCTGTGTAATCTTGAGTAGACTACCTGAGCCTGTGGGGCCTGAGTTCTCTCACTGGTAAAATGGGGATATCATTAGGGTACCTTATGGGGTATTTGTGGATTAAAAGATTCAATGTACATAAAGTGCTTGCACTGCCTGGCACACAGTCAGCACAATATAACTGTTTGCCGCTGACATTACTATCTTTATTATTCCTCCAAGTATTGACTGAAGGCTCTTTGCTGTTTCTCTGAGGTTAGGGAGATCCAGTCTGGGGTAGATGGAGGGAATGGCCCTGTGGACAGTGCAAGAAGATGATACACAAAGGGCTGTTTTCTCTTACCCCTTTGATCACATTCTTTGCTGTTTTCCCCCTTTTCTGTTCCATAGCCTACAAAAGGGAGAACATGCTTCTGTAGTCCCATGTGGGGTATTGCCAGGGTTTAGGGCCAGGGGGCACAGGGAGCAGCTGAACTGGCTTCCTGTAACAACTCTTTGCCTCCAGGTGTTTGGGGACAAGGATGCCGATGGCTTCTATCGGGGTGAAAGTGGAGGCCGGACAGGCTACATCCCCTGTAATATGGTGGCTGAAGTGGCTGTGGACAGTCCTGTGGGGAGACAGCAGCTGCTCCAGCGGGGTTATTTGTCTCCAGATGTTCTCACTGAGGGCTTAGGTATGTCCTGCTGCTGTACCCCCCATCTCCTACTTCTCCAGTTCCAACTCCGTCCCACCCTAAGCGATCAGCATGTCTGGGATATTCCAGTTACCCAGAGACTAGCAGGGCTGCTGGGGTTTTGCAGCCACACCTGTGGGCTGGTCACCTGGGGGAGTCTGTTGCTGAGGGGATGGGCCTGCTGCGAGAGTGTGGTGGTGCTAGTCAGGAATTTGGGGCCGTGGAAGTCAGATGGGGCTCTTGTCTGGGATGGGAGATGACTGCCCCTCAGAAATGAGTCCAGGAATCCCTGGCCCAGCCCTGAGAAGAAACTGGAGTCACTGTCCTATCCCATCACCTCCCCTGCCTCAGTTTCTCTCTTATATATACTTGCCTTCCTGGATCAGGGAATGGTACCTTTGTGTACTCCACAGCCCGCATAACTGGGCCTCCTCCCAAGCCCCGTCGCTCCAAGAAAGGTGGGTAAGATCCTATTCTCCCTCCGGTGCCTGTGAGAGTATTTGTGTGGGTGGGGGAGGTGCTGCCTGGCTCTCTGGGGGACACCTGTGGGGTAGAGGGGATCAAGGCAGACCTTCACCCACATTCACTCTCCCTGAGAGGGACTTTGTTACAGTGCGGATGGGGGTTGGTTTGTGGAGACCTCTGTTCCCAAAGGTACCTGACTATGACTGTGCAGACTGGAGCAGCTTTTTACCCTCTCTGGGCCTTAGTTCACTACCAGACCAAAGGGCTGGGTGGTTGTGTGTAGCCTTCCTATGAAAGCGAGCATCTGTCTGCCCTCCCTGCCTCAGGCTGGGGTGAAGAGGGAAGGGAAGGATGGGCTCATGGGCACATTCTTTTCACAGCTGAGCCTGAAGGCCCTGCCCAGCCCTGTCCAGGTAAGGGCCATGCCTGGGCTGGGGAGATGGGGTGGGTGACCCCTTTGGATTCTCAGGGGCTATGGCTAGTAGGGAGGAGGTATTAGGGGTCAGCAGGGGTCCAGTGGAGAGGATAGTATGGGATGAGCGTTCTCGAGAGAGAGTCCTGAGTCTTCTCCCTCTCCCTGTTACAGCCCCCCCCATGCTGATCCCCTCTGTTGACTTAAAATCTCCCCGCTCCATGGTGGCTGCCTTTGACTACAACCCCCGGGAGAGCTCCCCCAACATGGACGTGGAGGTGAGGACCCTCAGAGCCAGTGCAGGGGGCGGTGGCAGGGCCTCCCAGGGCCTGACGCTGCTCCTCACTCTCGACAGGCAGAGCTGCCCTTCCGGGCAGGGGATGTCATCACTGTGTTCGGGGGCATGGACGACGATGGTTTCTACTATGTGAGGACATTGTGGGGGAGGGTGCAGCGTACCCCAGCTCACCAGAGTTGGGCAGGGGGGTGGGTGAGAGATCTCTTTGGCAGTCTTGACAGTGATTTTGGCCCCAGGCTGTTCCCCAGGAGCCTCTTTGCTGGTCTCAGCCTCACAAACCTTTCTTCCCCAGGGGGAATTGAATGGACAAAGAGGCCTGGTTCCATCCAACTTCCTGGAGGGCCCTGGGCCTGAGGCAGGAGGCCTGGACAGGGAGCCCAGGACACTCCCAGCTGAGAGTCAGGTCAGTGGGGAGCAGGGCTCCAAGCTCAGTAGCTGGGCTCCACCCTCCTGCCTTGGTTGTGAGGTGGGGATGGCTTGTGGGAGGGGTGTGGCTGGGGAGATGACATAGGTCTGCACCATGCCTAGGGCAGAGTTGCTGAGTTACCACCAGTGGGGAGCCTGGGTAGGCAGCTCCCCCATAGTATGTGCCCCTCTGTACCCCAGACAATCTGACACAGCTGCCAACACCCTGGGGCTGGTGCAGGTGAGGGGGCCCTGTGGCAAAGCACACCTCTTGCCCCACCCCTCTAGCCAGTCATAGCTCCTGCTTCAGGTGCTCTGCCCTGCTGCATCTTCGAGCCTCCCAGGTGCCTTTGGAGACCAATTGCTGAGCAAGGCCTGGCTTCCTTGGGAGGGAGGTGGAGGGCAGATAAGCTCCAGCCTCAGAGGGCAGGGAGATGGTGAGGAGGCCCAGCCAGAAAACCCAGGGCTTCCATGTGCAGTAGGTCTTAATGCAAAGGTTATGCCCAGCGGGGCCCACCCTGCCTCTGGGCCACCTGGTGACTGGGTGGACAGCGTGTGGGTCTGTCAGTAACCCATCTCCTCTCTTTGTTCCCTGTTCTCAGAGAACGAGGAGGAGAAGAGTCCAGTGCTAGATGGAGATAGAGATATATAGAGAGAGCAACATGTAAGTGGGGGGACTGGCCCCCTCTGTCCGATGTGCCCCACACTCCCCCTGTCAGAAGGGGCTTTTTTGTCTCAAGTACTGAACCTGACCTGGCTTTTCAACCTTCCTCTGGGGAATGGGGAGGGGAGATCCTGCTATGAGCCAGACTGGAATATGGGCTCATCTCTCCCCCTCCCTGCTCCTCTTTCCCCTCCTCTTGCCTTTACCCTGGGCAGTGCCAGCTGCCATAGGATTACATGTCATCCTAGTAGGTGATGTCCCATATTAGCTGATGCCTCCTATCCTATCACACATGCGGTTTATGGAACATCATGTGACATCCACTTTGTGACTCATCAGTGGTATTATGATACTACATGACTGTGGTATTATAACATTGTGATGATTTTCGGTGACAGGATGTCACTGCAAGGTGCTTAAGGCCCCCACTCCCTGTTCCTAGGCCACTAAGGAGCACTGCCTGGGTGGCGCTAAGGCAGAGGAGGGAGTAGCTCAGGATTGCAAAAGGAGCTAGGGGGAGATTTAGCCAGGGAGATGCTACAGGAGGGGAGGGGTGGCCTCCAGAGCTTGTGGTGGGGGCTGAGTGATGCTGTGGCTGTGAGTCTCTCAGCCATGCCCACATGGCTCTGTGCAGTCCTCTCAGAGGCCCTTTGGGGAGAGTCCCTGCAGGCCAGAGGCAGCGCCTCTGCTGGGTTGGGGGAGGATGCTCCTTTTGACTAGCAGGGCTGTAGAAACTGCCTTCTCTGGAGAGGACAGCTGCTTCTGAGCAGTCCTGTTCTGGTGCTCCCTTTCTTGGGAGGGAGATGGCATGTGGGAAGTTCAAGGCACTCATCCTGAGGGGTGGGCGGTTTCTGAGAACTCTTGAGCTCTGTCAGCCTAGCACCCTGTAAGGAGAAGGAAAGGAGCTTGTGTAGGGAGCAAAGCAGAACCGAGACTTTGTCCCGTGGAACTCCCAGCTCAGTGCTCCTTGGGCACCATCCCTGCATGGTCCTCTCTGTGCTGTGTGTCTGGCCAGCCATTGGGTTGCTATGGCCTGTGAGGCTGCAGGCCCCTAAGGTTGTAGAGGGGTTAGGGGTGGGGCAGGGAATTGGGCCCTGACTCTGTCCCTTCTTTCTCACATTCCAGGACTGGGCCAGCACAACACAGAGGCTGCTGGTGCACCCAGGCTGGCCCTGTGCCCCCAGCCCTGGCAGCCTCCCCAGGATTGATCTGGGGGAGCCACAGAGCGCAAGCGAGAAGGTGCGGGGCCTCCTTTCCAAGGGGAAGCAACTCTTCAGGAAACTGGGCTCTAGGAAGGAGTGAAACCGTGGCCCACCCTGCAGGCAGAAGCAACCAGAGGCCTATAGATGCCTTCAGGGCACTGTCCTGGCTGAGCAGGGAGGGCTCCTTCGGGGCCCTGAATTCCTGTTGTTGTGAGTTAACACTGTGGCACTTGGATGGGAATCAAAGAGACTTGGTGACGGTCAGAGCTGGATGAGTCCTTAGTGATGAACCCTCTAGATGGGCACCTTCCTCTTACAGGAGGGGAGACTGAGCCCTATAGGGAGTGAGTAACTTGTCCGAGGTCTGGACACAGGGCTCCTGCCTCCTTGTCCACTACCTTACCTCCTCCTGGCTCCTGCCAAACTTTGCTAGACTCTTCTTTGGCCCTCCCCACTTCCAGGACGAGGACCCTGGAGGGAGAAAAGGGCCTGTCCCCTCTGATACTCTGGCTGTCCTGATCACGTCTTCCCTCCCCTGAAAGAAAGTTTGCACTGGATTCTCCTGGAGCCTCCTCCCCAGGGGGCAGGCGGGAGCCGTGTATATATGTACATACTCAGTGCCTCAGCCCAGCTTCCTCCATCTCGCTTCCACCGCACAGGCCAGGGAGGAGAAAGGCCATGCCAAAGCAGGCCTCATCCCGCCCCATAGTGCTCCACCCCTCCCTGCCAGGCCTCCTGGCCCCAGTGTGGTCCCTGCCCCAAAGACCCAGGGGACCAGTGGGCAGAAAGCAGGAGTTGGGTTTGCCTTATTTTGCTCATTGGATTCAACTTCTCTTTTGCATCATTTTCCTCTGGCCCCATGTCGGAGTCTGGGGCTGGGGAAAAGGACAGATTTATGAAGCTATTTTCATACATTCCCTGTTCAGAGTGGGTGGGGTTCTCCACCCTTCCCTTAACCGCCCCATGCCCTGCCCCCTGGCTGGGTGAGAGTCTCTGTGCATGTTTCCTTTGCTGTGGTGGGAGATTGTTTAAGCCCCCACCCCACCTTGGTCTCCAGGGGTATGGAATGGTGGGGGCATTTGTTTAAAAAGACATTTTATTATAATAAAGTCTATTTTCATAAAATCTATGCTGGCCTCTCCTTGGGCAAAGGACCTCTTGGAGGGGTGGGTCAAGCTGGGCTCTAGACTCTTGACTTTGGAACCCAGAAGTCACATAATGAAGGGCAACTGGGGCAAAACTTAGTCAACACCAAGCAGCTTTTGAGTTCCTTTTTCTCAAAGTCTGGCAGCTCCCTGAGCCCCCGGGTTACAGGGCCAAATATTGGGGTTGGGGCAGGGTTGTGCAGGGAGAAAGAGACAGGGGAAAGGGCATAGAGGAAACAAACAGAAGGCTTGGTTTCAAGATGCTGGACTGAACACAGACTATACTCTTCCTTCCCCCATAGAAATGCACAGAAATGATAGATGTGAGGAAACAGGACAAACAAGCAAACAAATGCTATACGCAGTTCCATTTGAAGGCAGGAGAGAGATTCTCAATAGGCCAGAAATAGCAGGACTCTAGAAAAGACGGAGAACAGATGGGCATCCACACTCAGAAACCTCAGAGCAGGGTGTATGTGGGAGAGTTCTGCATGGTGCTCTGGGCCTACAGGTGATGCAAATGGGCAGATGAGACCCCAGGGGCTACTGACAGTGTGATTAGTTGAGTTCTTAATCTGTCAGGTTAACTGACAGTTGCAAATTCTCCCTCTCCCATGGGCCTGGAGCAAAGGTGAGGATGTCTGCCCTCAGTTGAGAACAGTGGGGGTGGCAGCATGGATCAGAGACCAGGTGGTCCTTTAGGGGTCTGGCAACACCTGGCAGAAACAGGACGCACCACCTCCCAGGTGAGAAGCCAACATATTGTGCCCCTCCTCTTCTCACTGAGCCCCTCTGAGTCCCAGCAGCTGTTCCCACCCAGCCGGCCAGCAGGGACTCTCCAGCAACATCAGCCAGGATAAATTAAGACTCAACAGACATTTGAGGAAAGTCAACTCCGTTAAAAGAGACGATAAAATGGGAATGGGAAAATAGATTCACAAGTCAATAAAACATTAGGAGAGAGCTTTAAAAAGACTCTAGTTATTGTTGGGTAGATAAAAGAAGGAATTGTATATGTAAAACAAGAACAAATAGTTATGAAAAAGATCCTAATAGAGATCTCGAAAACTAAAAAAGCATTTTTTTTGGTTTTAAAAATAAAACCTTAATACACACTCGTATGAGCATATGGTTCATACCTGGAGAAAATCAGTAAACTTGAAATTTGGGGTAAGGCATTCTCCTGGAGTGCTATACAAAAGATTAAAGAAATGAACAAACCAAAAGAAAAATCATGCACAGGGGATGCAGTCAAAAGTTTCAACATCAGTTTATAAGACGATGTCTGAGCAAAACCGACCTCCAGCTCAGTGTTAAGCAGGCATGGCGAAAGCAAATACCCATTGTTTTGTTTCTAATTTTAGGGGGAAAGCATAGAAGAAATGATGGCTGTAAATTTTCTAGAACTGAAGAAAGAGACAGATCCTTACATTCAAAGGACTCAAGTAAAATTTGTACCTAAATAGAATGCATAAATGTCTAGTGCTTAGAGATGTATTTAAAATTTTAAAAGATATCTTTTATGGCTGGGCACCGTGGCTCACACCTGTAATGTCAGCACTCTGGGAGGCTGAGGCAGGTGGATTGCCTGAGCTCAGGAGTTTGAGACCAGCCTGAGCAAAAGCGAGACCATATCTCTAAAAAATAGCCAGGCGTTGTCGTGGGCACCTGTAAGGCTGAGGTAAGAGGATTGCTTGAGCCCAGGAGTTTGAGGTTGCTTCAGCTATGATGATGCCATGGTACTCTAAGATGTCTTTTATGATTTAGTAATCTGTGCATTTAAGAGCCATGAAGCCTTGTTTATTGTTTGGGGAGTGTTGATACTTAATTTGATTAGAAAAAAATATATATAATTATTATTTTGAGACAAAGTCTCACTATGTCTTCCTCTGCAGCGTGCTATGGCGTCACAGCTCAGAGCAACCTCAAACTCTTGGGCTTAAGTTCTCTTGCCTCAGCCTTCCAAGCAGCTGACACAACAGTTGCCTGCCCAACACCCAGCTATTTTTTTTTGTTGTTGTAGTTGTCATTGTTGTTTAGCTGGCCCCGGGCCAGGTTCAAACACTCCGGCCTTGGTGTATATGGCCAGTGTGGTAAATACTGTGCTACAGGCACCAACCTAATATGCCTTTTTTAATGCTTCCTTTTTGAGGCTGTTTTTCCCTAAACAATATCTGTTATAAATGATTGAACTGTTATTTAAAGCAAGTGGATTATTGTAACCTCACATTTAATTACAAAGCACTGATTTTTTAAAAATATACACAGCTTATGTATTTAGTTTGGTTCCATTAGTAACCATCTTATTTTGTTTCTTATTCCTAAGAGTTTTAAATTTGTTGCCCAGATTAAAAATATAAGTGATATTTGTCTTAGACTATATATAAAGGAACATTGGTAGAACTTGTTTTGTCGTCAGTTTGTCAAAAAGTTAATAAAGAATATGTTTAATTTGGCTTGGCGCCTGTGGCTCAAGTGGCTAAGGTGCCAGCCACATACACCTAAAGTGGCGGGTTCGAATCCAGCCCAGGCCCGCCAAACAATGATGGCTGCAACCAAAAAATAGCTGGGTGTTGTGACAGGTGCCTGTGGTCCCAGCTACTTGGGAGGAGGCAGGAGACTCGCTTGAGCCTAGGAGTTGGAAGTGACTGTGAGCTGTGATGCCAGGGCACTCTACCCAGGAGGATAGCATGAGGCTCTGTCCAAAAAAAAAAAAAAAAAAGTTTAATTTTAAAAAAGGATTCACTAAGAATGGAAGAAAAAGTATCCAATGTACACAGCCCTATTTTGAAACTAATTCATAGCTTTTATAGGAATGTCATAACCTAATTATAGCCTTAGAATATGGGAAGAGGGTGGGAGGGTGAGGTGAGGGGGATGGATGGGGGGAGGGAGGAAGATTGGTGGGGTCACCACTATGGTTTATCTCACAAGGGTACAAGTGAACCTTTCTAAAAGCAGAGTATGAACGTTTTAACTCAATAACTAAGAAAATGACATGAAGGTTATCTTGACCAGTTTGATGAGAGTATTTCAAAATGTACATGAAAACAGCACACTGTACCCCATGATTGCATTAATGTACACAGTTATGCTGTAAGAAATAAAAAAAAAATAAAGAATATAAAAAATTTTAAATGGAAAAAAATAAAAAAGGATTCACTGATGTAAAGCTGACAAGAAAATTACAAGTATAGGAAAAATCGAGAAGCAACTCTTATTTTATGACAATAGTAGAATCCTGTCACCAAATTAAAAAAAAAACAGGATAAGAAAATCGTAAGTCGGCTCTATCTTGTTTATAAACACAGACGTAAATATCTTTTTTTTTTTTTTGAGACGGAGCCTCAAGCTGTCCCCCTGGGTAGAGTGCCATGGCATCACAGCTCACAGCAACCTCCAACTCCTAGGCTCAAGCTAGTCTCTTGCCTCTGCCTCCCAAGTAGCTGGGACCACAGGCGCCCGCCACAATGCCCGGCTATTTTTTGGTTGCAGCCGTCATTGTTGTTTGGCAGGCCCAGGCTGGGGATTCGAACCTGCCACCTTAGGTGTATGTGGCTGGCGCCTTAGCCACTTGAGCCACAGGCGCTGAGCCAGAAGTAAATGTCTTAAAGAAAGCATTAACAAATTAAATATACCCTAGAACTAGTACCATTTATCTTAGTCAGACAGAAATGTTTCACCACTTTTGTTATTAAATCTTTCAGTTCTATTCATATCTATTAATAAAATTCATAACTTTAAAAGATCAAAGGAGAAAAAATGCTGATCACTTCAAAAGATGTTAAAAAAGTACTTAATACGCTGAAGTTTTCAAATACATAGCAAACAAAAAGTATAAAGAAAATACCTTATTTGATAAATGACGCCCCCCTACAAGTCCCATGGAGTGGGTTTATTACTTCCAGATAGGTTATAACAGACAACAGAAGCCTAGGCTTCATTGTGAGCTAGTCCCCTAGGGCTTAGGGAAGGTGCCTAGGGTGGCTGGAATCTCATCTGTGTGTGCCCGACCGGCCCTGCAGTGCAGGGGCCCTGGAAAGCAGCCTGCCATGGGTTTTATACTTCAGGGACACTGTGACCACCTGGGTAAAGTGTTGAAGGACATTTCGTTTCTACCGAAAGACTGGAACAGAGGTGAGCTATTCTGTCAGTTCCTCCCTATCTTCGGATGTTGTATTACTAGAAAGTTCTACAGTTATTCCGGAGAACTGCAAAGGAGAAAGCGGGAGAACAAGGTTGGTCCAGGACCCCCTGGAGAACTGTGTTGCAAAGAGAAACTCTAGGCTAAGAAATACAGGCGGGTTTTGAATACCGACTTTATATCCTACAACCATGCTAAACTGGCTTATTAGTTCTAGTACCTTTTTTGGGGTATTTTTTGGAATTTTCTATATAGACAATTATGTCATCTGGGAATAGAGACAGTTTTCTTTATTCCTTACCATTTGTACCCATTTATTATTTTTTGACTAGTCTATTACACTGGCCAGGACCTCCAGTACAATGTCAAATAGTTATGGTGAAAGCAGATACCCTGGCTCGGCGCCTATAGCTCAACCGGCTAAGGCACCAGCCACGTACACCTAAGGTGGTGGGTGGTCCCAGCTACTTGGGAGGCGGAGGCAAGAGACTGGCTTGAGCCCAGGAGTTGGAGGTTGCTGTGAGTTGTAATGCGATGGCACTCTACCCAGGGGGACAGCTTGAGGCTCTGTCTCAAAAAAAAGAAAGCAGATACCCTTGCTTTGTTTCTAATGTGGGGGGGTGGAATTCAATAGTTCACAGTTGAGAACGAGCCTCACTGAACTACTTTGTTTTGTTTTTGTTTCATAGGTGTCTTTTATCAGGTAGAGGAAGTTTCTTTTTTCCCCTAGGTTGCTGGGGGATTTTATCAAGAATGTTGAATTTTGTCAAATCTTTGTTAAGATGATCATGTGCTTTTTTTTTTCTTTAGGCTATTGATAAGGTGAGTTAAATTGACTTTCAAAAGTTGAAAGAGGCCTGGAGCAGTGGCTCACTCCAGTAATCCTAGTACTTTGGGAGGCTGAATCGGAAGGATCACTTGACTTCACAAGTTTGAGACCAGCCTAACAAGAGCAGAATCCATCTCTACTAAAAATAGAAAAATTAGCCAGGCATTGTGAGAGGTTGCCTATAGTCCCAGCTATTTGGGAGGCTGAGGCAGGAGAATGGCTTAAACCCAAGAGTTTGAGGTTGCTGTGGGCTAGGCTGACACAAAGGCACTCTAGCCTGGGGCATCATAGTGAGACTCTGTCTCTGAAAATAAAGCTGGAATAGATGTGTATTCCCAGGAAAAACCCCACTAGGTTATTATTATTATTATTAATTTATTTTTTGAGATAGAGTCTCACTATGTCTCCCTTGGTAGAGTGCTGTGGCATCACAGCTCACAGCAACCTCAAACTCTTGGGCTTAAGTGATTCTCTTGCCTCAGCTACCCAAGTAGTTGGGACTACGGGTGCCCATCACAACACCTGGCTATTTTGTTGTTGTTCCAGTTGTCATTGTTGTTTAGCAGACCTGGGCTGGGTTTGAACCCGCCAATCACTGTGCTACAGGCACTGAGCCAAGGTTATTATTATTATTACTATTATTTTGCTGAATGCAATTTGCTACTATTTTGTTGAGAACTTTTGCATTTATATTTATTAGTTATCTTGTTCTGTAGTATTCTTTTTTGTAATGTCTTTGTTAGGTTCTAATATCACAGTACAGTTAGCATCAGGAAATGAGTTGGGAAGTTTCTATCATGTTCTAAATCATGTAAGAGATTGTTTAGAACTAGTATCGCATTTTTCCTAAATGTTTGATAAAATTTTCCAGGGAAGACATCTAAGCCTGGAGCTTTCTTTACTGGAAGATGTTTAAGCTATAAATTCAATGTTGCTAATAGACACAGGACTATAGAATATATCTATTTCTTCTTGGGGGAGCTTTGTAGTTTGTTTCAAAGAATTTTTCCTTTTCATCCTAGTTGTCACATTTTATATTTGTAATGTTTTCTCTTCCATTACTAGTATTTGTATGTTGTCTACTGTCTAATTTTCTTGGTCAATTTAGAGGATTATTGATTTTACAATCTTTCAGAGAACTATTTCCTTGGTTTCATTCATTTTTTTCACTTTTATTTTTTGTTTTCAGTTTCATTAATTTCTGTTCTTTACTGATTTAATTAATTTCATATCTTTATTATTTCCTTCTTTCTGCTTGCTTTGTATTTAATGGTATTTTTCTTATTTCTTAACAAGGTAAAAGCTTAGGTCACTGATTTGAGACATTTTTTTTCCTTTCTTTTTTCTTTTTCTTTGTTTTAGACAGAGTCTCACTCTGTGGCCCTGCATGGAATGCCATGGCATCACTGTAGCTCACAGCAACCTCAAATTCTTGGGCTTGAGCAATCCTCTTGCCTTAGCCTCCCGAATAGCTGGGACTACAGGAGCCCACCACGATGCCCAGCCAGTTTTTTTTTTCTTCTTCTATTTTTAGTAGAGAGAGGGCCTCATTCTTGCTCAGACTGGTCTGAAACTCCTGAACTCAAGCAATATATCTGTCTTGGCCTCCCAGAGTGCTAGGATTATAGGCATGAGCCACCAGGTCTGACTATTTAAAAAAATTTTTTTATTAAATCATAACTATATACATTTATGGGGTACAATGTGATGATTTGACATACAATATGGAATGCTTGAATTGAACTGATTAACATTACCATCACCTCACTTACTTATTTTTTGTGGTAAGACACAGTTTATTCTCAGTTGTTTGGAAATATACACTTGCATTGTGTACTTACTTGAGATCCTGTCAAATACTCTCCCTCCAAACACCTCCCTGTCCTATTTTTTTTCTTATAGAAGCATTTAATGTTATAAACTTCCCTCTAAATGTTCTTTTATCTGCATCCTACATATTTTGACATAGTAAATTTTAATTTTTACTCAGTTCTGACTTTTTAAAAAGAAATCTGAGATTTCTTCGGCTTATGGATTATTTACGAGTGTATTATTTAACTTCTGGGTGTTTGGATATTTTTTTTTTTTTTTGAGACAGAGCCTCAAGCCGTCCCCCTGGGTAGAGTGCCATGGCATTACTGCTCACAGCAACCTCCAACTCCTGGGCTCAAGCGAGTCTCCTGCCTCAGCCTCCCAAGTAGCTGGGACCACAGGTGCCCGCCACAACGCCCGGCCATTTTTTTTTTTTGGTTGCAGCCGTCATTGTTGTTTGGCAGGTCCGGGCTGGGGATTCGAACCCGCCACCTTAGGTGTACGTGGCTGGCGCCCTAGCCAGTTGAGCTATAGGTGCCGAGCCTTTTATCGTTCTCTTACTGTTTTCTAGTTTGATCCCATTATGGTCAGAGAATATACTTTGTATAATTTCAATTCTCCTAAATTTGTGGAGGCTTGCTTCATGGCCCAGATGGACTATTCTGATGAGCACTCCCTGTACATTTGAAAATCATGTTTATTTTGCTGTTATTAGGCCCCATTTTGTATAAACATAAATTATTTCCAATTGGTTGATGATGTTGTTCAGTTCTTCTGTATCTTGGCTGATTTTCTCTCCCTTGGTTCTTTTTCTTTCTTTCCTGACCACACAGCTTTTATTCACTGGCCACAGTATAAGAAATGTCGCAGGAGGCAAGAAGTCATCTGCAATAAATAATGATTACATTTTTCTAAAATGATACGAACATTAACTCTTGGTTGAACAGTGATGCTATTTCTTCTCATGGCAGTTTCTGTCTTCACTTTTTAAATAGATAAATAAAGTCAATTTCAGTCTTTCCTCCCTCTGCTGCAGCAGCTGGGATAATTTCTTCAAGCATTCCATCTACTTCCGCAGGTGTTCACAGGAGGTTTCTGTTTACTTTCGATGCACGAGGAGTTAGATTACTTTATGTCACTCATATACTCCTTGCTTTCAAGACGGAGAAGCTGGTCTTGTAAGCTTCTTACCTTCATAACACTGAGAACAGCAGGACAGAAAAGGCAGCATTTCATGAACGAGGGGACATTGGGCTAGTGAATAGGCAACGAGAATTCTTTTGTCAAGAAACCTTGGCAAATTTCATACTATACTTCATTTTTCTTTTCTTTTTTTTCTTTTTTTTTTTGAGACAGTCTTACTTTGTCACCCTTGGTAGAGTGTCGTGACATCATAGCTCACAGCAACCTCAAACTCTTGGGCTCAAGTGATCCTCTTGGCTCAGCCTCTCAAAGAGCTGGGACTACAGGTGCCCGCCACAATGCCAGGCTGTTTTTAGAGATGGGGTGTCACTCTTGCTCAGGCTAACTGCCTGCCTCCACCTCCCTGTGTGCTAGGATTACAGGTGTGAGCCCCCACAACGTCATTTTTCTAATCTGTGATATGAGATTGTTTAGCTAAATCATCTCTAACGTTCCTGAGACTCCTCAAATCTTTGATTCTAATTTTAATTTGTTTGACTCTATTGTTTATCAATAGGGTAGACCAGGGGATATTGGGGTTTTGATTTTAATTTGTATGACAAGCACATTTTCGTTGCCATAACTAAGCTTTTCTCTCTGAGAAAAATCAAAGAAAAGTTCCATACCCCTTTTAGTTATTATTTATGAAGGATCTTAACAGTCAAAAGAAAAGGATGACTAAGTTTAGATATTTAGATTTGGTTTTAGAGCACACTTGCCTTTTGATCTGTTGACACTACAAATAAGAAGGAGGAGGAGAGGGGTGGTGCCTGTGGCTCAAGGAGTAGGGCACTAGCCCCATATACCTGAGGTGGCAGGTTCAAACCCAGCCCCGGCCAAAGACCGCAACAACAACAAAGAAAGATTACCTTGTATCTAAAATAAAATGTTAACAAAAAATTTAAAAAAAAAAGAAAGAATATCTAAAAAAATAAAAAAGAAGGAGGAGGAGAAATTAAGAACCTCTTTTCACCAGGCTGAATTATTTTTGTTTGGGATGTAGATACTGCAATGTAACAGATTTTTGATTATTTGACATTTAAAATTGTTTGAAGATTGGATGAAACTCCTCCACTCTTTTATTATTTCTTCTCTTTATTTAAAGATCTGTTCCTAAATGAAACACAATATGCAGGAATACATGGTGAACGCTGACGCCCCGTTGCAGCAGAGTTGTTGAATACCGGGTCTGATACCTAGCATCCTGTATAACGTGCTTGTTGTCTCACTTCCACCTTTGGGCGATTGGTATTGACCATCAGTCTCATGTGCTTAGAAAGTAAACATTCTGAGAATTGAAGATCTCCTGTGTCTTTAAAATGTGTCTGAGTTCAAATTCTTTGTATCCTTCTCAAAATGGCTGATGAATTGTACTCTACACCACGTGGTATCTAAAACAAAGAAGCGTGATTCAGGGCTTGATGTTAATAGGTTGCCAGTAAAGTTGTCATGCATAGAGAAAATGGGAAATTGTAGCAAAATATACCTTTACAAAGCAAAATTTTACAAAGAGGTGGCCAACACATAGAGAATATTTTGTAATGAATATTTTGTAAAGAAAGGTACACTTAGCTCCAATCCCCCATTTTCCCTATGTATAGGGACTGTATGAGCTGTAGTTAGGACACTCTGTACTTTGCAATGTTGTAGCTGACAGAAGTCTTTGGGGGAAATGGGCCTGTCTTTGTTGACCAAGATTATGATTCTTTTTGCAACTCACCTGAGTGGTGTTGCATCCCCTTTTGTAGCCTATAAAAGAAATTAGTCTCATGTTTGGAAAAATAAATAAACATATTCATGAACTTGTACCCGGGGAAAACAACTGGGATAGCCATTAGTTCTATTGCTCAGAGTGGAGCATTGAAGTCTCCAACTATAATTGTGGATTTTCCTACTTTTCCTTTTCATAACTCTGTCAGTTTTACTCTGTGTACATTGAAGTTCTGTTGTGAGATACATGTCCATCTAGAACTGTTGTGCCTTCTTGGTGAATTAAATTTTTTCCCATTTTATGATTGGTAATGTTCTTTACTTTGAAGTCGATTTTGCCTGATATTAGTATATCCAGTCTAGCTCTCTTTTGATTTATGTTGGCATAGTACATCATTTTCTATCATTTACCTCTGACCTTATCTATGTTATTATATTTGGAATGGACATTTCATAGATAGCATATAGCCGAGTCAATTAAAAAAATCATCTGACAGTCTCTGTCTTTTAAATGATATGTCTAGACCATTCCTTTACATTTCATATAATGATTTATATTTTGGTCTACTATTATTTGCTTTCTGCTTGTTTCCTCAGCTCTTTTCTGCCTCCTTTTGGGTCTTTGGACACTTTTAGTGTTCCTTTAAATTTTATTGCATTAAAAAAATATATATGTATAAATATGCATATATGTAAATTTTTAGTGCTTGCTTTGGGGATTGCCGCCTACATACTTAACTTTTCATTAGCAAAGTCAACATTTTGTTACTTCAAGTGGGATTTAGAGATTTCCCATCATATATTTTTCTTTGTCTTCCTGCCCAGTTGTCCCTACGTTGAAAATTATCTAAGATAATATAATTTTTACTTTCAACCAGTGAACGTTTTCAAGAACCCAAAGGAGAGAAATAGTCTATTATGTTTATCCATAGTTCTCATTTTTGTTGCTCTTCCTTCATTCCTGATGTGCCAGTTTCCTTCTGGTGTCATTTCAGAGAAGATATGGTGGCAGCAAATTTTTAGTTTTTCTTCATCTGAGAATGTCTTTATTTCATCTTTTTTCTTAAGGATCTTTTCACTGAGCAGAAAATTATTGGTTGACGGGTCTTTATGTTGGCACTTTAAAAATATTATTTCACTTCTTTCTGTCTCATAATTTCTGATAAGAAAGCCACCATCCTGCAAATTATTGTTACTCTAACACATCATTTTTCTTGGGTTGCTTGTAAGACTTTTTTTCTTTGTCTTTAGGGTTCAGCAGTCTGAGTATGTGTCAAGAAGGGGTTTCCTTATGTTTATTCTATTTGGGTTTTGCTGAGCTTCTTAATTTCTATAGGCCTATGTCTTTGGCAAATTTGGGAAGTTTTCAATCATTATTTTTTCAAATATTTTTCTACACCACATTTTTTCTCCTCTCCTGCTGGGACTTTGATGACACAAATGTTAGACCTTTTGGTATTATCCTTCCAATTCTTAGATCCCAGAGCTGCTTCCCTGAGCTTCCCCCTTTCTGTCATCTCCCTGGCACATTCTGATTCCCTGTGATTCTTGGTCCCCTGGCCAAAAAGCTGGGATCTATTTACCTTGTTCTATGATGCACTTCCTGTGGCCATGCCTGCACCTGCGGCCAGACAGTGGGAACATGTGTGTGTGGGGGGATATTAAGCATTCATCCCACCCTCCTAGGAGCACAGCTCCCCTGACTGGGGAGCAAGTTTCCCCTCTCTCAGAGTTTTAGGCTCCTTCTGGCCTCCTTTGCTGCTGCTGCCACAGGATTGCTTGGGAATTGGGATGCAAGATAATGGAGAAAAGAAAAAAGAAATGGAAAAGAGAAGTGGGGGATCTCTGTACTCTCTGAACAATAGATCTCTTTCCTGACTCTTAAGCCAGAACTAGAGGGTATTCTCCCTCTGTGCTCACAGATGCCCATTGTGGGTTTCGGGTTACACTGAGTTCAGTTTGGGGAGTACCAGACAAAAAATGTAGTAAACTCACTGCCACGTGGGTGGTATGTTCAAATATATTCTTCTCCCCTAATCTGTCTACTTTGATCAACTCACAGAGTCTTCATATAGTTGTTCCACTTTCATCAAGAGAGACTGTAGATTGTGTTTATTTCATCTTATGTGGAATTGGAACTTCTTCCTACTAGGATTTTGATTGTGATTACATTGAGTCTGTTGGCCAATTTAGGAAGAATTGACATTTTCACAATATCAAGTGAAATTGAATGTTAAATTTCTCTCTTGGGATAAATTCCATTTGGTCTTGACATGGGAGGAGGGTGAAAGCCTGTTCTCTGCTATGTCCCTGCTCATTGAGTTTGGGGAGCGGAGTCAGCACAAGGGGGTGTTGGGGATGGCAGGAGACTCATGCCCTGGATTAGAGAGATTCCTGGTTACAATCTAGGTTCCTCTGCTGTTCATTTCCTCGCTACCCTCCCCTGGGGTCCTTACCTATTAGAAAATCTCCTGTCTCTCTGTTCAGGCAAGACACTCCCCTTAGGTAATAATACTCCAGTGTTCAGGGCAGATGAACGGACCTGTCGTTCTATTCCCTAACTTGGCCAGCGTCCTGAACTGCTGTTTAACATCCCCTCCCCTAAACTTCTGCTAAGTTAGAGGTCCTGTTTTCCTTTTTGCAGTCACTACAGGACGGACAATGACCTGGAGGAGGGCAATGTCAGGCAGAGAGGAGGGCAGGACCAGAAGGCTCACCCTGACCCTGCCCTGCTGGATGCACCCAGCCCTCCCCTCCTCCCCTCCTAACCTTTGTTCTCCTTAGCACATCCAGTCTCCTCTGTCTCCCTGGGGGCTTTCTACAGCTCTGTTTATTTTCTGCTGTCTAATGATTTCATTCTCACTTCTGTGGCCTCTCCATGCTCAGGCTTGAGTGGATCCAGCCATCCATGTTAATTCTGCTTTGCCTGAAATAGAAATTAATTTCTATATCTCAGGAACTATAAGTCAGCTTGTAACAGATAACACAACAGCACTATGAAGTGCACAAAGATAATGGAGCAATACCTTCCTACTGCTGCAGGGAAATAAATTTGAACTTGAATTCTATACTTAGCCAAAGTGTCAGTCACACTACCCAAGCCTCCCTCAGGAAAAGAGCTCACCCCAAATGCAATGTATGTCAAGGCTTCCATTTCAACCCTTGTTAGTGTTTGGCTTCATATTAATAAAGCAATATAAAAGTAATCCAAACCCACTGATTAATTAAAACAAATCAAAGTTTGCTACTTTGGGGGACTGAGATGAAGGGAGAGGTTATTATTTTCTTTTGTGATAAAATTATTATCTTTTCTGGCCGATCACGCCTGTAATCCCAGCACTCTGGGAGGCCCAGGCAGGTGGATTGCTTGAGCTCCGGAGTTCGAGACCAGCCTGAGCAAGAGCAAGACCCCCTCTCTACTGAACATAGAAAAGTTGAGGCAAGAGGATCAATTTTTCCAGGCACTCCAGTCAGGGTGCCAGAGTGAGACTCTGTCCCCACCCCCAAAAAAACAGATTACTACTAATCTTCATATTCCTATGATGAGTAGATGATTTTG